>CP092870.1:48179966-48468214 GCA_030710605.1 Cordylochernes scorpioides | reverse complement strand
ATAGGTTCACCAAATATCAGGGAACAGGTTAAATCAATGTTTAGTTGATTTCTGTTCCACTAGATGGCGCTCTGCCATCTAAAACGTTCATGTGTGTGAGCGCGGTATATGTGGTAATATGCTATGCTGGGAAACCTTACTCTTGAGTTGAAGATTGTTGAAGTGATGGCGCAGTCGTGATGGCTGAGTAAGAAAGGATTACACACAAGGGAAATAAGCCAGGACACTTGATGGGTTTTGAAATAAAAGGTAACTGGTTTGGAGGGAAAGAAAAGCTTAGAGAGAAGGCGGAGCGGGTTTTGACTAATTAATTATCTGATCACATGGCGGTGATTGACTTAGCTATGAGCTGAGCGGGGAGGTCTCGAGAGCAGATGTTACCTCGTTGGGAGCGAAGGAGCTACTGTAGGTGTTGTTCCCATAGGAGCGAAAGCACTACTAACTATTCTTGCTTCTCGATTTAACACCAAGACTTAGCTTCTTTCCCATTGGTCGACAGATGTCACATGCCCGTTTTCTATTGGTTGACCTACTTAGGTGTCGTTTCCTAATTGGTAGGAAGATGTCACGCGGCCGTTTCTCTATTGGTTGACCTACTTAGGTATTGCTTCCTAATTGGGCCTTGCGGCTTTCTTTGGTGGAAGATTCCCCCGGCCTTGCTCCGGAAATACTGGGCGTAACTCGACTTTTATGATTTCCGCGGTCATAAGATACCACGGCCCTGCCCAGGAAATATTGGCTTAAACTTAGCTTGCAGGGTTTCCGGGGTCAGAAGGTTAACTGTGACTTTATTTAGTTATGTTCTCTTCTAGGCCAACTTCCTAGGTTTTTCTCTAAGGCGTTCTATCCTCCCGTTACCTTTGTTCTTTTATTAAATTCTTTTAAAACATACATTGTACATATACATAGTAGGTCGGAGGTGCATACAGTTATATACAAATTATGACAGATGCGCCCCCTACATGTGAAGAATTCAAGAAGGGGTTAGCCTGAGAGAATTCTGTAAAGGGAAAAATAATTTTGTGGGAAAATTAGTTGTGGGTATTGAGAGGCTATATACAAGCATTGGTGGTGATATAAGAGGTAAAATAGAATGGTGTTGATGATATAAGTTGAGTATAATTAATAGAAATCAAAAAAAAAATTTAATTGTAAGAAATCAAAATGAATGCTATGGTACATAGTGGGTTAAAAAGAAAAGAAAATGTGCCTAAACGAGATTCTACTCGAGATTGGAAATAAAATCGAGGGAGTTCTATTAGGGCTTTTGAGAAATCAATATAAAATAAAAGTTGGAAGAAATCAAAGTAAATGCTTGGTTGCATGGTGAAGAAAAAAAAAATGCTTTGTTGCATGGTGGAAAAAAAAGGAAAAGTGCTTGTTGCATGGTAAAAAGAAATGCCTAACTAATTTTTGCTCGAAATTGGGAATGGAAATCGAGGGATTTTTATTAGGGCTTTTGAGAAATCAAAAATAATATAAAAGTTGGAAGAAATCAAAGTGAATGCTTGATGCATGGTGAAAAAAAAAAGGAAAAATGCCTAACTAATTTTTGCTCGAAATTGGGAATGGAAATCGAGGGATTTTTATTAGGGCTTTTGAGAAATCAAAAATAATATAAAAGTTGGAAGAAATCAAAGTGAATGCTTGATGCATGGTGAGAAAAAAAAGGAAAAATGCCTAACTATATTCTACCCGAAATTGGGAATGGAAATCGAGGGAGTACTATTAGGTCTTTTGAGAAATCAAAAAATAAAAATAAAAAGTTGGAAGAAATCAAAGTGAATGCTTGGTTGCATGGTGAGAAAAAAAAATAGAAAAAAAAGAGGATGTTTTTGTAAATAAAAATAAAATATAATATCTAATTTTAAAAGAAAACCAGTGAGTTTTCGTTGATTTGAAACTATGATAATATAAACTAATTGGTAAATAAAATGATAATTAATGATTAAAAGTGATAATAAATTGAATAAATTGCTAAGTTGGTTAAATATTTAAATTTTAATTGAGAGAAAATAATGAAAATAGTTAATATGAACAATAAGATGTATTGGTTTGACCCCTTTTGTATCTACATGCCCTGATCTAAATGTTTTAATTGCTCAATTATGCCCTATAAATTTTTTGTCTCATCTGAAGCGACACTTCGGTGGAAACGTGATCCTAGCCCTCAAGTGCGCGTTTATGCTATGTGTACAGGAGACATGGAAATCTATATAACCTTTATGTATAATTTTTTTGTCTTTGTGTGTGTTGTGAAAAATGTTAGAAGTCTGTAAAGTAATTATGATTAGTTATAATAGGAATATGAACTCATTTAAATGTGTGTGCGTGTACCTTGTTTGATTTTCGAATGACAGTCGATTTGATTACATTTTGTAAAAGTCGATGCGCAGGCTTGAACTGGAATCCAAAATCGGTGGCATGAAGAAGTGGGATGATATGGAGAAATTTGAGGCAGGGGAAAAGCGGTGTCCTATTTTTATGTGTTGGCCGGAAATGAGGGGTGGTAATTGGATCCGGACTGGGGCGTGCCGAGGAAGTACGCTCCCTTTATTTGCATTTGCTGTCTTACTCGAATTTTATAACCTCGCGGGACTACGTCCTATTTCCTATTTGACTTTGTGTGTGCGGCTCGGATCTTGTTACTTTCAGTTACTTCTATTTCCTCGGAATTTATTTAGATTTTCTGCAAAAATGTTTCCTAAAATTATGAGAAGTTTTATAAATGCTTGTCCAAAATGAAAAACTGCCTCTTGTAGTTCGAAAATTCTATGAGAGGACATGGTATAGATAAACAAATAACTAAGAAATAAAACTGGGATATATTTGTATGGTAGAACTAACAAACAAAGGATAAAAATCAGATGAAAGATAGGGTATTGCCCCATGTTCTTCCATATTATTGTAAATGGGGACTCTGAAATATTTGTTCGAACCTTATTCATTGTTGGCCGTTCAATTTCGCACTGTTTGATATCTTTGGGGGGTGGTGTGATATGATTGAAATGGTTGTCAGGTTTGCAGTTTTTAACATCGGGGAGGAGTGGTGCAAATCGCCTTGTTGCAAAAATGGCAGGGTCTAAATGCCTGAAAGGCTCGCTGCTGGTGGGTTTGAACCTTAATGACTCTGCTGGGAATAATTCGGGTGTTAAATGTTTGAAAGGGAACGTGTAATTGGGTTCGTGCTTTATGTACGAATTTTGTTTTGCCTTGGGGCCTGTGTCGGTATTTTTACGTGGAGGTTGGTTGGATTCATCGATTCTTCTAGCGAATCGGCAGGTGGGACAGGTTTTTACCTGTTTTGCGATGTCTTGTGTCATGTTCTGCCAATAATATTGTGACGAGATGAGTCTCGTCATCTTGGAGATGTTTGGATGGTGGTGTTGTGTGTGTACGGACTTAAGAAGTCTGGCTGTAAGTGAACTTGGGACTATAGTTTTAAGTACACCTTTTCGGGAGACGGTGCGCAGTTCATTGTGATCCATAGTCACGCGAGATTTTCCCGGTGGAGAAGACTGTTGGCTCTTTATGAGTGGCGCATCTAGAAAGCCACAAAATGGGATACGAGTTACAACGCCCGTTTCATATTGTTGTACTCCATTTATGCTACGGACCTCATATTCGTATCTTGGCAGTCTTAACCTCCATCGAAACAATCTGCCTGACGGGGCTTTGATCTCTTTCAACCACTGCAATGCATATATATATATATTAAAATTAATAAAGGCATATCCTGACCACGAGCACTTGTGCTTTTTAGATGGTAGAGCACCATCTAGTGGAGCAAAAATAAACTAAACGTTTATTTAACTTGTTCCCTGATATTTGGCCAACCCAATTTCTTGGTAAATCAAGAAAAGCCATCCACGAAGGCGTTTCTCGCTGTTTCAAGAAATTGGGTTGGCCAAATATCAGGGAGCAAGTTAAATAAACGTTTAGTTTATTTTTGCTCCACTAGATGGTGCTCTACCATCTAAAAGGCACATGTGCTCCTGGTCAGGATATGCCATTTTTATTTCTAATATCAACACCTGACCTTTTTTTTTTTATTTTTTCTATTGTTTTCTCATATTTATATACTAGCGGACGTACCCGGCTTCGCCCGGGTTTTACCCGAGTAAAGATTTGTCTAACGAACATTTGTTAAAACAATTCTCTATAAACTTATAAAAAAAAGAAGATATATTTTGATAATTTGAAACTCGTAAATTTGAATCTCTCGATAAAGTGAACATTTTTTCCCGGTCCCTATGTGTCGTGTCATCCTGAATTTTGTCTTTCCTAATTTTCTACATTACAAAATCATCGTTTTATCTAGTGAACATTTTTTCCCGGTCCCTTGAAAAATACTCGATAAGTTGAATAAAATCAATATTAATTGGTCTCTCGGTAATTGGAAGTTAAAGGAATAGTATCTTCGCCTTGGAATTGTATCATTATTCTTGTCTCAAATAAATTTCCGTGTCATCCTGAGATAATATTATATTTGATAAATAATCTTTAAGATAATAAACTTAGTGATAATAAAACTCATAGATAAAAAACTTGTTTACATCGTCGCAATGGTGGCGCTGCTTGCGAGTTAAATCTACAAATCTGCAAATAACTCTAAGGATATTCAAGATATTCAAGAAATTATTTTTCAGAAACCTTCCCAGTACTATCTACTTATATATTTGCCTTATTCTGTCTGTTTGTCTGAAGCTCACGGATAGAATGCGCGCTCATTGGCTGCCAGGGAACACGTGTCCTCCCTGCCCCCCTCTAGACAACCCTGTTATTCAAAAACCATACATCCAATCGCCATGAAATTCTGGGATATTATTAGGTATATCCCCGGAAAGGTTTTCGAAAAATAATTTCTTGAATATCTTGAATATCCTTAGAGTTATTTGCAGAATTGTAGATATAACTCGCAAGCAGCGCCGCCAGACGGTGATAGGCTTAAGCTTGCTGCTCCACCCCTGTTGACCTTGGGTCATCGTGTGAGTCACAGCATGATGCAACAAAAAACACTCTCTCTGGGGATTGCGGCGTCAACAACCTGTAAGTTTGACTCTCTCATAAACCTGTCTATACAGACCACCCTGACTATAGCGACCACTCTAGACAACCCTGTTATCAGCTGCCTGTCTATACAGACCACCCTGTCTATAGCGGTCACCTTAGGCAACCCTGTTATCAGCAGTGTGATACATCCACCTGTCTATACAGACCACCCTGTCTATAGCGACCACTCTAGACAACCCTGTTATCAGCTGTGTGATACATCCACCTGTCTATACAGACCTCCCTGTTAATAGCGACCACCCAAGTCAACGTTTTTGAAATATATTCGCACTCGGGTAAACCCCGGGCGTTGCCCGGGCCATTCGTCTAGTACTAAATAACTTCCTAAAGTTTCATGGCGTTCCAATGAGTGGTTTGGTCAGGCATAAAGGACAGACAGACACACATACATTTATTTTTATTATACAGAGGGTGTTCACACTTATAGGGGAAACAAGTTTTATTATAAAATATTAAAAATTAACACCATATTTGAAAATTTTCAAATGTTCTATTTGAAAGCCTTTTTGTTTATTTACAGAACGGCACCTGATTTTCCACGATAGCAGACACTTTCTGATCATGGTCATACTCAAAAGATCCCATTCCTTCTTTACCACTTTCCAGAGACCTTCAATTGTCCTAGGGTGTCTCTTTCCAAGTGCTCTTTTAAGGCATCCAAAAATGCAAAAATCCATCGGGGCTAAATCAGGAGATTTTACAGGGGTTCTGTTCTTTGGAATAGTGTTGATTCCTGTTCTTTGCCTTAGATCTTCCAAATAAGCTTGGGTTGAAGATGAGGTATGACTTGTGGCGTTATCATGGTGAAACCAGACTTTGTTGCTCTGTTTTCCAAAGATAGAGGGAATATCATTTAAAAAATAGGTTCTAAAATGTTGTTTTGATAGTACTCCGAGTTTATTTTGGCATTTCTTTCAACTTTTCTTATTTTTAATTTTCCTTCATATGATATACCGCATGCCACCATAAATCCTTTGGGGTAACTTTCGGCACATTCCTTCAACCAAATTGGCCTAGATTTTTCTACCCTTTTTTGATAGTATATAGCTCTTTTTCTGTCGCAATCGGTTAAATCTCTATATATATAAAAGTCAATTTCTGTCTGTCTGTCTGTTTCGCGATAAACTCAAAAACTACTGAACCATTTGCTACCAAATTTTGCATGTCGCTTTTTATAAACCTGAGGAAAATTTTCGGCTGCATTTTGATTAGTATTTTTGGCTATTTCTTTTTTTCATTTGAAGAACTTTTTTTTACGCGGACTAATCCGGAATGGAATGAATACCTAAATATGGCCATTTTTTTTAAAGCATCGGTGGTTCAGTGGTAGAATGCTCGCCTGCCACGCGGGCGGCCAGGGTTCGATTCCCGGCCGATGCATTGTTTTTTAACAATTTTTAAAACTCATTTATATTATATCTTCTATATATATAAAAATGAATGTTTGTATGTTTGTTTGTTTGTTTGTTGGTTTGTATGTCCGGTATACAAATTCGCAGTAGTTCACTAATTCAAACCAAAATTTCCATACATAGGTAAAAAAATACAGGGAAGACGATAGACTATTTTAAAAAATATATAAATCAATTATTAAAACTATATATTATTAGTCAGAAAATGATGATGACGATATTGCTGTATCATGTAAGATTATCAGATACAAAATTATATCGGGAAAAATTCCAAAAAGCACAGACCACGGGTGAAACCAGCTCATTATTTTGTACGCAGGAACAAAATTCTAACAGAAAAACATTCATTCAAGCAGAAAACAAAAGCCAGATCATCTTTCTATAAAAATATCGCTTCTCAGACACAAAGTTTGGAGCGGGACGTTTCACAAGAGTGACATCCACGCCGCCAATTTATAATTGTAACGAATAGTATTTAAATAAAAACATTTAATCGGGTAAAACCCGGGCGTTGCCCGGGTCATTCGGCTAGTATGTAATAAATATCGGTCATATGTAACAATAAATTTCCATCTATCTGCAGCCAAGAAATTTTCATAAAAATATCTGCTGATAGTGTGTCGCTGACGAATATGGCTCTGAAACAATTTGTGAACCGCATGTTTTTTGTAGTTTTTAGGCCTAAATCTTTATTTATTATTTTATTTATTGTTGACACTGATGTTCCTATTAATTTGGCTATATCTCTTTGTGGCATAGGATTTTCTTTTGTAATATATTTTTTCACTTTTTTTGACAGTTGCAGGAGTTCTCACAGATATAGGGTGATAATCTTTTGTCCATTTCTCCGTAGGTGCTTTGAATAAAAAAAAATATATTTTTGTCGTGAATAATATTATAAATACCTTTTTTAGAAATGTTGATATCATCTTGTTTGCATATTTTAATTATGTCCAAATAGGTAAGATTAGCTCTGGAAAGTGGTAAAGGAAGAATGGGATCTTTTGAGTATGACCATGATCAGAAAGTGTCTGCTATCGTGGAAAATCAGGTGTCGTTCTGTAAATAAACAAAAAGGCTTTCAAATAGAACATTTGAAAATTTTCAAATATAGTGTTAATTTTTAATATTTTATAATAAAACTTGTTTCCTATAAGTGTGAACACCCTCTGTATATAGATACACTATCGATTTATGGTGTAATAAAAATAAGTTATGATGCACTAGCGCGCCATCTGTTATGAAAATTCGAAACTATTATAGACACGTATGATTCTTTTTGAAATTAAATAATTTCTACTGCCCTTACTGCAATGGAAAGATTAATGGGAGGGCCTGGCTCATCAGTGGTGAACCATCCCAGCAGTTTCGCCAGTTTAATCTACCATACCGCTGTTATATTGCATTTTTTAATCTTCCTTTTATAGTGATACTCATGCTATACTC
This sequence comes from Cordylochernes scorpioides, assembly GCA_030710605.1. Lineage (NCBI taxonomy): Eukaryota > Metazoa > Arthropoda > Arachnida > Pseudoscorpiones > Chernetidae > Cordylochernes > Cordylochernes scorpioides. Next base: position 48,460,283 of record CP092870.1, on the reverse strand, counting down.
TTGGAATTGTTTAATTTCAAAAATAATCTTACGCGTCTAAAATAGCTTCGAATTTTCATTGAAAAAAAGTTTAAAATTTCTGAAAAAAAACTAACATTTTATATTTTCACAATATAAAGAGAGAAAATATAATATTCAAATTTAAAAACTAAATAATCTCATCAGTACAAATAATCAAAATTTAGGAATAACAATTGCAAATCATAGAATGAAAAATAAATTGAATATTAATTTTTATTGCTTTTGACCACCGAGATTTAGCCCTATGAAGCCTGTTTGTCAGAAAGGTGATGGATACCCTTGCTCTTCTCATACACAATCCCAGCTAAAGATTTTCTCTAAATTTTTTTTTTTTTTTAAGGATTCACAATGCCTTAAGATCACCTCCGAAGCATGTGAGGCGTCCTAAAAATTCCAACAAATCCGAGCATATGTCTTAATCAAATTTTGGTTCCTAGATACGAGGGTACTGTGAGACCTTAAAACAATTTCGACGCGTGATTCAGAACAAGAGGAGAGGGATGTTAACCAAAGGGGTGCGTTTTCACCACGACAACGCTCGGCCGCACACCGCCCGTCAAACCACCGCCCTCATCGAAGAATTTGGATGGGAATTGGTGTCACACCCACCTTACAGCCCGGACGTAGCTCCTAGTGACTTTCATCTCTTCCCCGAGTTGAAAAAAAACCTGGGTGGAACCCAATTCCAGGACGATGACGAGTTGGAAGAAGCGGTTTTAGGCTTTCTACGCGGCCAGGCGACAGAGTTCTTTGACTTTGGGTTCCATAAGTGGGTGTCCCGAATGCAAAAATACGTCGAACGAAACGGGGAATATGTAGAAAAATGAAAAAGTCTGATATTTTCGAAAATGTATAGTTAAGGACAAATAAACCTGTTTTTCTGTATGAAAAACCTCTGTGGAACTTATTTAACGGACAACTCTCGTATTTGCATCATAGAGTCTCATCAATGTAATTTGCATCTTTAAAATTTCAAATACCTCCCTCAACATATAGAAAACATTTACAAATATTATCTATCTTTTTCTTCGATTAGACTATCTGTTCAAATAAAAGACACTTCGGCCAGTAAATCTTTTTATTGTCTCGACGTTTCGACAAAAATCTTTTGTCTTTGTCAGGAGCGAACATATTTAATGTGTGTCAACAACAAACTCGGAGCCACACATAAATATGTTATAATACCTTGATAAAGGTTACCTTGATAAAGGTAATTGGTAAAATAAATGATATTTTGATCCAATATATACAGTGTGGCAAATAATTTTTAAGAATGGGTTTGAAAAATAAAACATAAACAAGCTAATTCAATTTCTACTATTTTTTTATTCAAAATAATCCCCTCTGGATTCAATACATATGTTACAACGATTTAATAAGGAATTAAATGCCTCTTGCAGGCCACTTTGAGGAATCGCCTCCAAAGTGCTCGTCGCAGCTCTCTGGATGGTCGGGATATCATAAAAAAAACAACCTTTTAACTTCAATTTTATTTTTGGAAATAAATAAAAGTCACATGGTGCTAAATAAAGCGAGTACGAAGGATGATTCAACACACAGACGTTATTTTTGGCCAAAAAGCGACGAACAATGAGTGAGGAGTGACTCGGTGCATTATCATGCAGCAAACACCAACTGTCTTCATCGCGATATTCTGGACGAATGCGACGAATTCTGGCAATCAAACGTTTCAAAAAGTTTAAATATTACTCTCCAGTAATGGTTTGTCCAGCGGGAACAAATTCTTTGTGGATAATACCTCTACTATCGAAAATGGTAATCAGCATTGTTTTGATTTTTGATGGCACTTTTCGCGTTTTTTTGGCTTGTGGAGAGTTTTTTGACTTCTATTCGGCACTTTGGCGCTTTGTCTTTGGGTCATACTGAAAACACCATGTTTCATCACCCGTAACAATTGATTTCAGGAAGTTTGAATTATTTTCATAGGCAGAAATGATGTCCCTGCAATGTGCAATTCACACTGATTTCTGCTCGCCCGTTAAAGTGTGTGGAAAAAATTTAGTACAGACTTTAGTTTTACCTAAATCTTCATGCAGAATGGTTCGAATCGTTTCTTTGTTGATGTGTAAAACCTCTGCCATCATTGTTTTCAACAAATTCTCGCACTTTTTCTATACTTTCTGGTGTCTTTGAAGAACTTGGTCGTCCAGTATGCTTATCATCTTCTAGCGTATTTCTTCCATCCGAAAAACGTTTGTGCCAAATGAAAACATTTGATTTACTCAAACATAACGTACCATAAACTTGCTTCATCAAAATATATGTTTCCGATGCACTTCTACTGAGTTTTGCATTAAATTTAATGACCGCTCTCTGTTCCATCTCAGAATTCCGACGAACAAAAAATTTTACTTTTCAAAAATCGCCTGTATGTTTTTAAAGAGTTAACCAAAATGGCTGAAACAAAGCCACGCGCTAGATAAGGCTTCGAATATACGCATGCGCAATTTCATAACTGGCTCTGCTATTGGCCTTTATCTAGCGCGAGTCTTAAAAATTATTTGCCGCACTGTATATGTATTTTTAATTGAATATCTATTTATTGATTGCTCTATTTACAAAACAATAGGTATAAAAGAAACATTCGCGTCTGAATGTTTTCATTTGCTATATATAGATAACGCGTTATTCCTTTATATTAATTTGTTTTGTGTGTATAATTTCAATTTTGTAGTGTGAAGAACATTTTGTGGGGGCCGAGAGACTTACTTCCTGCCTGCTGGGATGACGGACCACGCGGTCAGAAAACATACAAACGGGGGACATAAAATAGGAGATGACCACCGCTGTGCGGCGCGGAAGATCAGGGAAAGTGAACCAGAACCAGGGACCCTTCCCAGTCCTTGATAGAACAGACAAGTACTTCACACTCAAAGTGAAAGGAAGAAATGTGACCATATCGATTGACCGATTGCGACCTGCTTACTTACTGGCAGATTCGGACAATATAACTCCAGAACACCCTACTGCAGCAAGACCGATCATGTCGGGAGCGCTGCCTTCTACATCGTCCCAACAGAATCCTGACCCACCAGATGTGGAGAAGTACCTAGAATTCCAAGGAACAGGATCAGCACCGGACCTGACTAGGACAAGATCGGGGAGAATAATCAAGAAACCCGTGAGATTTAAGGGGCAATAGACTATATTTCTCCTATTTTTTCCTTGCCTACCTTGATGATGTATATATATTGTAATTAACCACTTTGTGCACCGAATCGTGACTTCGCCACTGGAAGGGGAGTACTGTGGGGGCCGAGAGACTTCCTTCCTGCCTGCTGGGATGACGGACCACGCCGACATTGGTGAGCCGGACGTGATTGAAAAGAAAAATCATACGAAGATTTCAAGAGATAAAGAGAAGTGCAAAAATTGATTCAAGCTTGAAAAGAAATATCATCCAAAATATCGGGATATCATCTCAAGACTAAGATAAGTTTTTATATTATCTTTCTCATTATTTTATCTCAATATTTTTATTTTAAACTTTATCTCTAAATATACCTAGCTGTTGTGTCGAATTTTAAATTTACGTAAGATGGAAATAGAAAATAAGCCTAGCGATATCTCCGAAATATGCAAATTTAGTGTTAAAATACTGCCTTTCTGGGTTGAAAAACCTGAAATATGGTTCTTCCAGGTAGAGGCACAGTTCAAATAGATGGAATTATTCAGGAAGACACTAAATTTAATTATTTGATCTCCCAATTAGAACCTAAATATATAGAAAACATTTGGGACATCATTAATAGCAAAATTGACAACAAGTACTCTGAATGTAAATCACGACTACTTGAATTGTACAGAGAAAGTGAAGGGTTGAGAATTAAAAAGTTAATTTCTGGTATAGAGCTCGGAGACATGAAGCCGAGCCAGTTACTACAAAAGCTCAGATCCCTCGCTACCCCAGATATCTCTGACAATTTAATGAAAACTTTATGGCTCGATAAATTGCCCACGTCCATAAAGAATATACTTGTTGTAAGCGATGAGGACATTAGCAAATTGGCCATAATGGCTGATAAAATAAATGAAATAAACCCTTCCAAAGAAATATATGATGCGGAAGTGTCTTCTTCTTCAACAGATCGTCTGATCGCCAAATTGGAAGAACTTGAACGGCAAGTGTCCGTATTGAGGCTGGAGAGATCAAGATCTCGATCCAAAACTAGGAATCAGTCAAGGGCGAGAAGTAATTCTCAAAGATCTTTCAACGCAAAAAGGAAATATTGCTATTACCATTTTAGATTTGGTTCTAATTGCTTGCAAAATAAATGCAGGCCTCCGTGCAGTTGGAAAGAGTCGGGAAAACTCCAACCGGCGGACAGAGTAGCAACAAACTCTTCCACCGGCATTCAGGATTGTTGCAATCTCCGATTATTTGTTACAGACAAAAACACAGGATTGCGTTTTTTGGTAGACAGTGGTGCTGATATCTCTATGATACCACCAAAGGATAAAAATAGGATGCCTATCTCTGATTATAAACTTTATGCAGCCAATGGTACAGAAATTGTTACCTATGGAACAAAGGTTAGAAATTTGGATATCGGACTTCGACGTCAATTTCAATGGCCTTTTGTAATTGCCAATACCAACAGAGCTATAATAGGAGCAGACTTTCTGAACAACTTTGGATTGGTAATTGATATAAAAAATAAACGCCTAATTGATGGAATAACTAATCTTTCCATAAGAGGCGTCATTTAGTCAATCTCAGACATGGAAAATATTAGCACTCTAAATTCATCATCCAAGGTCAGCGCTATCTTAACCAAATATCCTAACCTATGTAGGCCACCATCAGATTTTGTAGAAGCAAAACATAGCGTTAAGCATTATATTCCTACAAGAGGTCAGCCAATTCACTTCAAAAGCCCGTCGTCTAGATCCACAGAGATTAACTCTTGCTAAAGCAGAATTTCAATATATGTTGAATAATGGAATAATTAGACCCTCAAATTCTCCTTGGGCGAGTCCACTACATTTAGTTTCAAAAAAAAAGGACGAATCACTAAGACCTTGTGGTGATTATAGAAGACTCAATGCAGTTACACTTCCAGACCGTTATCCAATTCCTAAACTGGACGATTTCTACCACATCTTAAAAGGTACTAGTGTGTACTCAAAAATAGACCTATGTAAGGCATTCTATCAGATTCCAATTGCAGAAGAGGATAAACCAAAGACCGCCATCATTACTCCTTTTGGGCTATTCGAATTTAATGTAATGAGTTTCGGTCTTAGAAATGCTACTGCTACCTTTCAGAGATTCATGCATGAAGTCTTAAGAAACTTGGACTTTGCATTTGTCTACTTAGATGATATTCTGGTAGCCTCTAAAACAGAGGAAGAGCATTATAGCCACCTTGAAACTTTATTCAGCAGACTAAATTCCTATGGATTAAGAATCAATATTTCTAAATCTAAATTCCTGGTACAGGAAATTGATTTTCTAGGATACCTCATTACCTCTCACGGTGTGAAACCACTCCCAACAAAGGTTAAAGCTATTTTATAATATAAAAACCAAAAACAGTTCATGAATTACGCATATTTTTGGGAATGCTAAACTTTTATCGTACCTTTTGAACAATGCCGCAGAGACTCAGGCAATCCTTAATGAATACTTGAGAGGGGTGTGTGTGTGTCAAGAAAAAGGATAGAAGCGAAATTAAATGGACTGAAGAAGCTGAAGTTCAGTTTGAAAAATGCAAACAAGCCCTAGCTAATACAGCACTGTTAGCCTACCCCGATGCTGAACTGCCTATCTCACTCTGTACAGATGCTTCAGATCGGGCAGTTGGGTCAGTTCTCCAACAGCTTGACAATAATACATGGAAACCAATAGCATTTTTCTCTAAAAATTGAATCCTGCTCAATCCAATTATAGTAGATATGATAGAGAGCTTCTCGCAATATATTTGTCCATCAAATTCTTCAAGCACCTGCTTGAGGCACGTGAATTTACTATTTTGACTGATCACAAACCTTTAATTTTCGCATTCAAACAAAAAAATGAGAAAGCTTCTCCTATACAATTAAGACATCTACAATACATCTCCCAATTCACTACTAACATCAAGTACATAAAAGGTACTGACAACATAGTCGCCGATGCTCTGTCCAGAGTTGATGCTATCACAACCATCGACTATGAAGAGATCGCCAAAGAACAAACTGGTGATTCAGAACTACAAAACCTGATATCAAAGAATACCTCTCTAAAATTTAAGCAATGCCCACTACAATCAGGCAAATTGTTATGGTGTGACGTGTCTACCAATAATATTAGACCATTCATTCCAATTAAATTCCGAATGATGGTTTTTAGAAACTTCCACGAACTCTCACACCCAGGCATCAAAGCCACTACTAAACAATTAACGTCAAGATTTATATGGCCCAATATGAATAAAGACATTAGGAAATGGGCTCAAGCTTGTGTCAATTGCCAAAAGTGCAAGGTGTCGATACACACGAAATCAGAAATAGGCAAATATTAAGAAGTGGATGAAAGATTTAGTGTTGTCCACATCGATCTAATTGGTCCTTTACCTCCATCGAATGGTAACATCTACTGTCTGACCTGTATCGACAGGTACACCAGCTGGATGAAAGTTGTTCCGCTACCAGATATTAAGTCTGAAACGGTGGCGAGAGCGTTCTACGAAAACTGGATTGTTAAATTTGGAGCACCGCATACAGTGATATCAGACCAAGGAAAGCAGTTTACTTCTCAGCTTTTCAAAGGTTTAACAACGCTGTGTGGTATCAAACTTCGTCATTCCACGGCGTACCACCCTCAGTGTAACGGGAAGATTGAAAGGCTTCATAGAACCATCAAAACTGCCATTCGTGCCCACAATAATATTAAGTGGACAGAAACGCTGCCAACAGTTCCCCTAGGCTTGCGTACTTGTGCTATCAACAAAGATAACAACCATTCTTTGTCTCAAATGGTATATGGTAAAACCATCAGACTGCCTGGCGAATTCTTTGATGATTCTAAACATCACTTGGATGCCGAAGAATTTGTTCAACAGCTTCAAAAGCAAATGGAATTGCTCAAACCCTTGAATGAAAAACATCATTCGAAGACTAAAGTATTTGTCCATAAAGATCTGAAAACATGTTCCCATGTATTTATCAGGACAGATCGAGTGAAGAAACCTCTGGAACCACCATATGAGGGACCCTTCCCAGTCCTTGATAGAACAGACAAGTACTTCACACTCAAAGTGAAAGGAAGAAATGTGACCATATCGATTGACCGATTGCGACCTGCTTACTTACTGGCAGATTCGGACAATATAACTCCAGAACACCCTATTGCAACAAGACCGATCGTGTCGGGAGCGCTGCCTTCTACATCGTCCCAACAGAATCCTGACCCACCAGATGTGGAGAAGTACACAGAATTCCAAGGAATAGGATCAGCACCGGACCTGACTAGGACAAGATCGGGGAGAATAATCAAGAAACCCGTGAGATTTTAGGAGCAATAGACTATATTTCTCCTATTTTTTTCTTGTCTACATTGATGATGTATATATATTGTAATTAACCACTTTGTGCACCGAATCGTGACTTCGCCACTGGAAGGGGAGTACTGTGGGGGCCAAGAGACTTCCTTCCTGCCTGCTGGGATGACGCACCACGCCGTCAGAAAACATACAAGCGGGGGACATGAAATAGGAGATGACCACCGCTGTGCGGCGCCGAAGATCAGCGGAAGTGAAAGAGAACCAGAATAGACATTCTAGGGTGTTGTCCTTCTTGTCTTCCTCTAAAAATGTAGCTAATAAGTAATACCAATAAAACGCTAACTTTGAGATACTTTCTGACCCATCGCTGGACTAATAAATCGACACACTACAATTTTCTGGGAGACTTTATATGGGTCATTCATGTTATGTAATTAAAGTAAGTAAGAAGGACGTAACCAATTTAACTTTGCATATTATTTATTATTAATAACAATTATACAAAACAAATCTATAATAATTTATTTTAAAAAATCTATATCGACGAGTTGGATCCATCCAGCCAATCAGACAATTCCCTGAGGTCGAGGTAGTGACGCGCGCAACGAACCAATCACAGCTTTTGTTTACATCGGGCGTCACACTGACGTCACGACCAATGAGAGGCTTAGTATCAGATTGGGCCAAATGTCTCTGAGTCTCCCCAAATCTTGGTATATATGTCTACATGAAAACAACAAAAACAATAAAACATTATATACATACAAGTTCCTTTTCAAACTCAGTCTCATCTATAGCCATTGTTACTCTGTAATATTCCAACAATTCATAGGACTGAAATCTTGGCGACCATGAAATATTTCATAGGATTTGTCTATTTGGTAGCACAGAAACCAACCTTGTAATGACCATTAACCTATCTCAACTATAAATCAATAAAATATGAAATAAATAAAAAATTACCAAGAGAAATATTTACAACAATAATTGGCGAAGAAAAATCTCTTATTATGAATCATTTGTATCAATCCATTTATAATGCCAATTATACAATTCTCACTATTTTTTCAAATGGAATTCCTACACAATTCCATCCAAATTTTATAGTCACTCACTTTGTCACATCACACGGCCAGAAATACTAACATAAAAGAAGTCTATCAGAAACACCAAATTGTTCCTGCGGAGAAACTGAACAAACTTCACCTTTAAAATACAATATAACGCGGCTGATGATTGTAAAACGAAAATTAAAATTATACCGCGAATGTTTCTTTTAAAAATCGAAATTTATTTTCAAAGAGAAATAGCGACATTTCTATCTTTGAGGATGAGGTATGGAAAGGTGAAACATGAAGAGTAATGGAGAACGGAAAAATAAAAAGTGTCCAGGGGCGGGAATCGAACTCACACCCTTCTGCTAAGGGTCTGCCTTCTGCTATAAGCTATGAACGGAAAAATACGTCCAGGGTAGCCGAGTGGACAAGGCACCTGCCCGGTAAGCAGAAGGGTGTGGGTTCGATTCCCGCCCCTGGACACTTTTTATTTTTCCGTTCTCCATTACTCTTCATGTTTCACTTTTCCATACCTCATCCTCAAAGATAGAAATGTCGCTATTTCTCTTTGAAAATAAATTTCGATTTTTAAAAGAAACATTCGCGGTATAATTTTAATTTTCGTTTTACAAACTTCACCTTATCTATGACTGTCCGAACTTTACAGAAGTGAGATTGTTCCCTGATCTAAATGTTCTCTTACATCTTTCTCTGTCGATTAATACATGTAAATTTATAAATATTTAATTCTAAAAGTTTTTTTCACTTTGTTTCGCGTTCTCCCGCAATTCTGGCCTTAAATACCCGTTTCATGATTTTTCAGGATGCCTGAATGACCAGTTATTTTGGTCGTTGAGGTTCAGTTTGTACCACGCTATGAGGGCCAACAGCCCGAAACGTGTCCGTGGTTAGCTTTTTTATTAATCAAGAATGTGTATTTGGCCAATTCTGGAATAATTAAAAATAAACGAATAGTTGATATTTATTCCGATAGATAGCGGCGGCCATCAGCAACTTTCAGTTGCCCGATAAAGAGATATCTTTTTTTTCTTAATTTATGTTCCTTATCCCAGTACAATAACACATTTGTACTATTTTTCTCACATTTATTTCTATGAAAAATAATACAAATATGATATTGTACTGGGATAAGGTGCATAAATTAAGAAAAAGACATTTCTTTATCGTGCAACTGAAAGTTGCTGATGGCTTGTGCCAATAGTTGATATATATTCCGATAGATGGCGCAAGCCATCAGCAACTTTCAGTTGCACGATAAAGAAATGCCTTTTTCTTAATTTAATTCTGTATTTTAATATGTTTGTTGTTTTGTTTGTTTTCCTGTGTAATAGACGCAAATATTTCAACATCGCGCCTGTATGTGTGATTGATTGTGCATTACGATCTCATATATATACCTCCTAAATGATTGATTCTTAATTCCCAGAGCACAGATGGCAGCATGGTGAAAGGGCAGCATTGAGGACATTTCAACACCGCTGGATTTAGGTCGGCGGAGAGGCGGGGGAGAAAAGTAAACAGCATCAGGGTGGGAGGTTGAACGGCCTTGTTTTCCTCTTTGGAATCTGTCTGACACATTCGCTTCAATTGACAATTTAAACAATTTCATTGATTATTCTAATCTATTGTTACAAAGGTGGAAAAAAATATATATAATAAAATAGTAAATAAAAGGTAGATAAAATGTAGGGGAATATATATAGTTGTGTGTATGTGTACAAATTTCTTCAGAAAGGAAGGCTTCCCCACCTCGAGAGAGTTCTCCTCCAGACAAGGTCTTCACTCCTCAGTTCCACACCGAGGAAGTACCTATAGATGCGTGTCTTGGTAGACGCCAGGATGGCCAGGGCGTCATCGTCTAGGCCATGCCCGAAGACCCAGTAGCCCTGCAGGTCAGGGGGGAATGATGGTAAATGCATCCCAGATAAAAGGTCTGATGTAGCGGCAGGACCAGTACCGGTGAACCAGCGACAGGTCGCCGGACCCACAAGCGATGAAAGACTGTTGTGCCGATGCTGGATGGGGCAGGGCGTGCAGAGCTAGCCTCACTGCCACGTTGTGCCTGGAGAAGGCGCAGCGCCGGAGCTACGACCAGCCGATGTTGATGGGTAGGTTTATATTTTCCTCCCACCTTCTAGCGAACTGGATGATGGGCAGGGCAGTCAGGCGTGGACGCTCTAACATGCGACGGGCAGTTCGGGTGATGACTCGCAAGAACGGCTTAGTCGTCCCGCGCAGCACTACGAACTGGCCGATGGTGTTTACTCGGTAGGTCCCGCGTAGATTTTCGTCGATAAGACGACAGCAGAAGCACCGATGTTGGATGGGGTAAGGCGTGCAGAGCTAACCTCACATTCGCTTAAATTGTCTAAAGAAATTTTCTGAAAGTAATACAATATTTAGCATAGCGTGAATTTCATCTACATTCTATTGTTAGCTTTGAGTAAAGAAAAAACCAAATATTTAAGCTTTGTTAAATAAGGAGATATCTCTTAGACATTAACAGCGCTAGTCTTTAACACAAAGCAATAACGCGCCATCTATATACATTTTATAGACCGTGCTGCAATTCAGGATGGCTTCAATTCGATAAACAGATAACAACCTAACACAAAGCAATAACACGCCATCTATACATATAAAATGAAAGGATTCAAAAGCACGAATGTTTCTTTTATATATAATACAAACTTCTACTGTCCTTACTGCGATGAAAAAATATATTGGGAGTGTAGTATTCTGTGTTTTAAAATATATAATAGATCATCATCATAAACAATAATACGATGTATAATGTAAACAACGTGTTAATGTAAAAATATAAATATAAAGTGTAATAAACAATTAGTAATAATAATTTCATCTGGTGAGTAATGTTTAATTAAATAATAACTATACAACAATAACGATACAACATAAATTGGCGACGAGAATTTGAAAATATAGTTGTAGCCCTAAAAAAAAAAATAAATAAATAAAAAACAAGTATGGCAGCCAACCTGACGCCACCGTTACCCATGAATATAAATGCTTGCAATTTATTTGCGGAATATAAGCAATGGATGGAATCCTATGCCATTTTTGAAATAGCATCTGGAATTTCAAAAAAATCGGATGAAATTAAGAGAGCAACTATATTGCATTGTTTAGGGCCAAATGTACAGCGTATATTTTTCAACTTGCCAGATGAAAAGGAAAATTATGAACAAACTAAAATGGCTTTAGATAAATATTTCACACCTCATAAAAATGTGGTCACTGAGAGATTTAAATTTAGACAAAGAGTCCAGAAAGATGATGAATCGATCGACAACTACCTAATTTCTTTAAGAGAGCTTTCTAAATCTTGTGAATTTGGGAATTTAGAAGCTGATATGATAAGAGACCAAATAATTGAAAAATGTAACAACAAAAAACTTAAAGAAAAATTGTTGCAACAAGAAAATTTGACACTGTCAAAAACCATTGATATTGCTAGAATGTTAGAAATTTCTAGAAAAGAAATTAGACTTCTTGAACCTCAAAATGATCAAACACTAAATAGAGTTCAAAATAAACCTAAAAAGCACTATAATGCTAATAATTTCAACAAAGGTAGATTCACTAATCAAGTACCCCATCATTTTCAGGTGCCTCAAAGCCTAAATGTTATCGCTGTGGATTAAATACACATTCAGCACAAGAATGTGGTGCTAAAAAAATGACTTGTTCATATTGCAATAAATTAGGACATCTTTTTAGAGCTTGCAGGAACCGCCCAAATCAAAATAATAATAGAAACCACAAAAATTTCATTCAAACTAAAGTTAAGACCATACAAGAAGAAAATAAGACTGAAGTAGGTGAAAGTTCAGATGAATATACCTACTATACAGGTGCTGAAAATAAAGAAAAAGTGCAAATAGATGGTAGTGAAATAAATATGATAATTGATACAGGGAGTGATAGAACTTTCATAAGCTATAATAAGATGCTTGAATTATATGGCCATAAAATTATGCCAAAATTACATGACACCACCCGAACCTTTTTTGCCTATGGTCAAGATAGACCTCTTCCATGTTATGGTTATTTCAATGCTGTGATTTCTTGGAAAGAAAATTCAGTTTCAGAAGAAATTTGCCTGTTGGGAGGCAAGGCTAGTTTTGAACTAGGTATAATTAAAAAGGTAAATCATGTAAATGAATCAATGTCTACTAATATAGAAACTCTTGTTCAAGAACATGAACATCTTTTCCATGGACTTGGAACTATAAAAGGCTATAGTCATAAAGTGACATTGAAAGACAACTATAGGCCCATTGCCCAGAGATGCCGTCGTATACCTTATGCAATGGTAGAAGCAGTAAATCAAGAGCTTGATAAGATGCTAGAGAATGGAATCATTGAAGAAGTGCATCAAGGTTCTGAATGGGTTTCTAACATAATAGTTGTTCCAAAAAGGGATAGTGAGGAAATTAGACTATGCATAGACCTTCGGGAAGTGAATAAAGCAATATTGAGAGAAAGACATCCAATTCCTACAATTGACAATATGTTACATGCCCTTAAAGGTGCTAAAGTATTTGCAAAGCTGGATGCAAAAAAAGGGTTTTGGCAGGTTGACTTAGACCCTCAATCAAGACCCCTTACAACTTTCATCACGCACCGTGGTTGTTACAGATTTTGTAAAGTTCCTTTTGGTCTATCAAGTGCTCCAGAGGCATATCAGAAAGGAATGGATTCAATTTTGCTTGATTTGAAAGGTGTAATTTGTTACTTGGACGATGTCGTAGTTTACGCCAAAGATAGACAAGAACTAGAAGAAAGGCTTAGAAAAGTCTTACAAAGATTTGATAAAGTAGGCATTAGGCTCAACAGGAATAAGTGCAAATTTGCCATGGAAGAATTGGATATTTTAGGTCACATTGTAAGTAGTGAAGGTATTAAACCTGATAATAGGAAAATAGAAGCAGTCTTAAATTTTCCAATACCAAAAAATATTGAGATGTTAAGGTCATTCTTAGGAACTTGTGGGTTTTTAAGAAAATTCATACCTAATTTTTCTAAATTGGCAGAACCTCTAAATAGTTTGACTAAAAAAAATGTTAGGTGGAATTGGGATTTTAAAACAAATAAAGCATTTCAGGATCTTAAAGAGTCACTAACAAAAGAGCCATGCTTGGCATATTATAACTTGAACTCACCAACTGAATTAATCACAGATGCAAGCCCTATTGGTCTTGGAGCAGTATTAATACAAACACAACAAAATGGCATTAAAAGACCCATTGCATATGCCAGCAGATCCTTAACTAATACTGAAAAAAAATATTCACAAATAGAAAAAGAGACATTGGGATGTGTATGGGCAATTGAACATTTTAACACCTATATTTGGGGAAGGAAATTTGTGTTAAAAACAGATCACAAACCTCTAATCTATATGCTGAATCCTAAAAATGGAGCTGTTTTGCCTCCAAGAATTCAAAGATTGAGTTGGAGATTACAACCATATGACTTTGAAATTGAATTCATTCAAGGAAAGCAAAATATTGCAGATATATTTTCAAGACAACCTCTTTCTAACACAAGTGATGAAAAATGGCTGGAGGACTATGTTCATAAAGTCTTATCCATCACTTCTGAAGAGCTTCAAGCACTGTCTTTGAAAGAGATAAAAGTTTGTACAGAGCAAGATCCTTTGTTTCAAAAACTGAAAGATATGGTTCAAAAGGGAGTTTGGCCATATCCTTTGAATGAAGAATTCAAATGTTTTTATAAGTTTAAAGATGAACTCTCAATTTTTGATAATCTTATCTTAAAAGGAAGTAGAATTTTACTACCTTCAAAACTAATAAAGAGAGTCTTGAGAATTGCACATGAAACACATCAAGGAATGACAAGAACCAAACAACTGTTAAGAGAAAAATATTTTTGGATAAACATGGACTTTGACATTGAAAATTTGATTAGAAACTGTCCAATTTGTGTAAGGAATCAACCATTGATAAATGATCAACCATTGCAAATAGTTCCGTTACCATCAAAACCTTGGATGAAACTTGGAATTGACATAGTTGGTCCAATTGGCCATCATTATGTTTTAACAGTGATCGACTACTATTCTTCATATCCTGAAGCAATGATAATAGAAGACATTTCCAGCAAGACAATTATTAAAAAATTGATGGAGATTTTTGCAAGACATGGTTATCCACATGAAGTTGTAACAGATAATGGCTTACAGTTTGTAAGTACATCAATGGAAAGATTTTTAAAAGAATGTGGAATCAGGCACATCAAAGCCTCACCCTATTACCCAAAAAGTAATGGGAAGATAGAAAGATTCCATAGATTTCTAAAGAAACAATTCAATTCAAGTTCTGAAGAAGGGAAAGATTGGAAAGAAGATTTATCCAGAATTTTAATGTCTTACCGAACTACTCCAAACAGATCTACAGGAAAGACTCCAGCATTCCTATTATTTTCAAGAGAAATCAAAACTAAATTAAGCTCACTTGTTAATGATGCAGAAGAAGATGAATCCAACATCAAAGAATTCAATATGGTCTACAAAGAAAAAATGAAAACATATAATGATATAATTCGGAAAGCTAGTCCTCATAATTTTGAAATTGGAAATTTAGTTTATGTGGCAAATCCAAATAATGGAAAACTTGATTCAAATTTCAGATCAGACCATAATGTCATTCTTGAAAACACTTCAATAAATTCTTTTAAATTAGTCAACACTAAAAATGGGAAAATAATTCATAGAAATGCTAAACATTTGAAACATGTTCCTACTCAAGAGACCAATCAAGGCATTTCTGACTTGATTCCAGAAGAGAACCAGGAAAATCTTAGTTCAGATTCGACAAGAATTGAACACCTCAACTCTTCTGATGTACAAATACCAGATGATAATTCCTCAAACCAAGACAAGGAAACTTCTTTAAACCGACCAAGTTCAAGTAGAACAGGGTCTACATTTAACCCAGTTGTTTCAGATAGACTTGATGCCGAGGCTCTTCACCAGTTGCCACCAGAGGTTTCTCCACCCTTGCCGACTACCAAGGAACCCGTGATCACCAGGAGTGGAAGAGTCGTCAAGCCATCATCAAGATATAAAGACATGATTCCTTTCATCTAAAGGAAGGAGGGAATGTAGTATTCTGTGTTTTAAAATATATAATAGATCATCATCATAAACAATAATACGATGTATAATGTAAACAACGTGTTAATGTAAAAATATAAATATAAAGTGTAATAAACAATTAGTAATAATAATTTCATCTGGTGAGTAATGTTTAATTAAATAATAACTATACAACAATAACGATACAACAGGGAGGGCTTGGTTCGTTTTAAAAGCACCGAATTTTTCTTTTATACATAATACAAACTTCTACTGCCCTTGCTACTGCCTCCCAATATATTTTTTCATCGCAGTAAGGGCAGTAGAAGTTTGTATTATGTATAGAAGACAATTCGTGCTTTTAAATCCTTTCATTTTATATGACAACCTGTTCGTGCAAGGTATATAGAATATGATAATAGGGAAATATATATTTTATGTGAAATAAGAGTTTTGGATCTTCAAGATGGAGTGAACTGGGCGCTCATTCGTTTATCTAAGGGATATTAGAGGTGGTTTTAAGGAACATATAGCTATATACAAGGTGCGTTCATTAATTTCCAGGACTGCTCTGTATCTTTGAAAAAATAAAACAAATAAAAAAACTAATTTAATATATTTCAAAATATGCCCCTCCTGCCTCAATACACCCGTTCCATCTTTTTTTCCAATTGTCGAAGCAGGAGATAAAATCACTTTTTGAGAGGTTCCTCAAGGTTGCCTTCGATTCAGCTTGTATCATATCAACGTGGTCAAATTTCCTTCCTTTCAGGTTCATTTTCAATTTAGGATAGAGGAAAAAGTCATTGGGGGCTAAGTCGGGGGTATAGGGTGGATGAGGGATCTGTATGGTTGAATGCTTGGCCAAGAACTGCAAAACAACATGGGCTGTGTGCGGCCGCGCATTACCGACGTGAAGTATCCAGTCATTGTTTTGCCATCTTTCAGGTCTTTTAAGGCGCACTGCCTCCCTTAAGCACCTCATTATCCCCAAATAAACAGATAGTCCAGTCTCTGAAGATAAGTCTATAATAGAAATTCTTCTGTTAGATTTAATTAACTCCTTTATTTTGAGCTTGTTTTCCTCGCAACGAAATGATCTTGGACGCCCAGTATGCTGATCATCGTTTACCTTTTCCCGACCTTTTTGGAAGCGTGAAAACCATTCAAAAGTTCTTAATCGGTAAAAGCTGCATCGCCAAAAGCTTCTTTAATCAATTCATACGTCTCAGTAGCACTTTTTTTCAATTTAAAACAAAACTTAATGCAGATTATTTGCTCTTCGAAAATGGCCATTTTAAAATTAGAAATGCGAACCTTACAAGGAAGTTGTTTTGTTCTATTTTTAGATCGGCGCGTGCGCCACGAGACTCGTGCTTTCAGTCAGATGTGGTCGAATGTCCAATATTCAACTCTGTAAAAAAATATTTTCTCTAGCTTTTTTATTTATTTTATTTTTTAACCAGTCCTGGAAATTAATGAACGCACCTTGTATATCTCTCAGGATGTTTTAAAATTATTATCCCAAGTAAATACAGGTACAGTAGAACTACCTCCTTGTTAGGAACAACACCTAGTTGCAGAGCCAAATTGTCCTTTAGGGAGAGGTGTCCTCTTACTGGAGAATTGCTAAATACAGTAGAACTACCTCTCTGTAAAGGACAACACCTAGCTACAGAGCCAAAGTGTCTTTTAGGGAGAGGTGTCCTCTTACTGGAGAATTACTAAATACAGTAGAACTACCTCCCTGTAAAGGACAACACCTAGTTACAGAGTTAAAGTGTCCTTTAGGGAGAGATTTCCTCTTACTGAAGAGTTGCTAAATACAGTAGAACTACCTCCCTGTAAAGGACAACACCTAGTTACAGAGCCAAAGTGTCCTTTAGGGAGAGATGTCCTCTTACTGGAGAATTACTAAATACAGTAGAACTACCTCCCTGTAAAGGACAACACCTAGTTACAGAGCCAAAGTGTCCTTTAGGGAGAGATGTCCTCTTACTGGAGAATTAATAAATACAGTAGAACTACCTCCCTGTAAAGGACAACACCTAGTTACAGAGCCAAAGTGTTCTTTAGGGAGAGATGTCCTCTTACTGGAGAGTTGCTAAATACAGTAGAACTACCTCCCTGAAAAGGACAACACCTAGTTACAGAGCCAAAGTGTCCTTTAGGGAGAGATGTCCTCTTACTGGAGAGTTGCTAAATACAGTAGAACTACCTCCCTGTAAAGGACAACACCTAGTTACAGAGCCAAAGTGTCCTTTAGAGAGAGATGTCCTCTTACTGGAGAGTTGCTAAATACAGTAGAACTACCTCCCTGTAAAGGACAACACCTAGTTACAGAGCCAAAGTGTCCTTTAGTGAGAGATGTCCTCTTACTGGAGATTTGCTAAATAATAAATTTAAAATGAAAATTGTTCTTTGTAGAGAGGCGTCCTCTAGCGTGAGTATCCTCTGATGGAATTTCTATTGTATAGACCATCATAATCATGGTGGGTAGAAGTTGACGACTGCTTTTACTGTAAGTACACGTGAAAAGCAGTTAGACTTCTGCATTTATAAATATGCCAGAGCCCCCCTGTTTGGTAACTTTCACTCGCTGGTGGGGTTGGATTTTTGCAAGAATCGGGAGCCATTGGAGCATTTTTTAATTAGAAAAAAAGTGTGCAATGCGGGATTCAATCTCGGGTCGTAGAGGTCCAACAGTTTAGACCATCAACCTCCCATCTCGGGATAAATATGTGAAACCAGGAGCCCAATCTTCAAACTTTATTTGGAGTTACCTCAGTAACCATGTCTTCTGAATCAGTTGGATAATCAAACACTACCACAGGTTTATGGAGAGTTGGTTTATTTTCATTTAATTAAAGTAATCTCAAGCTTTCAGACATCTCTGTCCTTCTACAGGAGAACATCAACAAACGAATAAAACACCGCCTGATGTTAAACTATTACAAAATTCTATGTACACACACATATATACATCTATTTATAAATCTTTTTGGTCGCAGTGGTACAACCTATTCCATGCTGACGAGCGCCAACAGCGCGAAACACGTTCGTGGATGTTTTTTCTTGATTTATCATGAAATTGGGTTGGCCAAATATCAGGGAACAGGTTATATCAATTAATATATATAAAATGAATGGATTTAAAAGCACGAATGTTTCTTTTATACATAATACAAACTTCCACCGCCCTTACTGAATTGAAAAACACATTGGTCAGTGGTGAACCCCCCAGCGGCCTCGCCAATCCAATCCACCAGACCGCCCCTCAGAGCTCCAATACTGTATTGGACGACTCTGCCCATATACGCAGCACTGAAGGATGGAATCTCAGAAATGTTTTTTTTTTTTTCTGTTCCCCTAGATGGCGCTCTGCCTTCCGAAAAGCACATATGCTCCTGGTCAGGATATGCCTTTTTTGTTTTTAATATACATCTATATATTCGGTTAGCTTTTGCATATTATTTGAGTTTAGAATATATTCTTATTCAGCCAGTACATATTTGCATATTGATTATATATAAACGTTCTTCCCTGATTTATAATATTATAAAATATTTTTTTCGGACAAGTCCGAAAGCTTGAAAATTTTGAACAAGAAACTTACCCCTTGAAGCTTTATTTACTTTAAATAGTGATTCTTGTTTGTTTTTATGCAAATATATACTATCTGAATAAGAATGTAGAAAGTCACAGATTCCCGAAAGCTTGACGTTGATAAAATGAGAAGAAACTCATCTTTAGATACCTGTGGTATTGTTTATTTCTTTATTTCGACTTAGAGTGCTATGTCCCCCTAGGGACACTTACATTTTAAAGATTTAAAAAAATTTGAAAGAAATATATTTTAAATATGTACAGAGAATTAGTGGTATTGTTTATGTTCAGGAGATTTAAACCAATTGATATGAAAGTTAGATAATTGTGAACGTACTAGTGAAGAGCGGTATTCACCTGACAATGTGATAATTCACACTAGAACACTGATTCTGATGTGAGATTAAATACAAGGCAAAGTCTCAACAAACAGCTGACATAGATAAAATGTTCAAGTGTTTGGCTTCTGACAAGTTGGTTGAAAACTAGGCAAAATGAAGAGATATTGACTTTAATTGATTATCTGAATGTGTTGGATCTGTAGGCTGTTGGGTTCTGTGCTGCCTGGAGTATAGAAGCTCTATCTATGCTTCCTTCCTGTGGTTAATCTATATAAGACCTGTGGTCTTAATAAAGCTGTATGTGTGTGGGTACAATACCCCGGACCTGGAGGCTGTTATTGGGTTCTGTGCTGCCTGGAGTATAGAAGCTCCATCTATGCTTCCTTTCTTCCTGTTGTTGTTGTGTCCAATGAAGAGCCTCAGATGTCTCTATACATCTCTATCACAGCAATGTCCTCTATCTTGGGTGTTTAAAGCTGCTGTTCTGGGTCCATGTCAATTTTATATTGTTGTTGTTGTGTCCAATGAAGAGCCTCAAATGTCCCCATACATCTCTATCACAGCAATGTTCTCTATCTTGGGTATGTAAAGCTGCTGTTCTGGGTCCATGTCAATTTTCTGTTGTTGTTGTTGTTGTGTCCAATGAAGAGCATCAGATGTCTCCATACGTCTCTATCACAGAAATGACCTCTATCTTGGGTATGTAAAGCTGCTGTTCTGGGTCCATGTCTATTCTCTGTTGTTGTTGTTGTGTCCAATGAAGAGCCTCAGATGTCTCCATACATCTCTATCACAGCAATGTCCTCTATCTTGGGTACGTAAAGCTGCTGTTCTGGGTCCATGTCAATTTTCTGTTGTTGTTGTTGTGTCCAATGAAGAGCATCAGATGTCTCCATACGTCTCTATCACAGCAATGTCCTCTATCTTGGGCGTGTAAAGCTTCTGTTCTGGGTCCATGTCAATTTTCTATTGTTGTTGTTGTTTTCGTGTCCAATGAAGAGCCTCAGATGTCTCCATACATCTCTATCACAGCAATGTTCTCTATCTTGGGTGTGTAAAGCTGCTGTTTTGGGTCCATGTCAATTTTCTGTTGTTGTTGTGTCCAATGAAGAGCCTCAGATGTCTCTATACATCTTTATCACAGCAATGTCCTCTATCTTGGGTGTTTAAAGCTGCTGTTCTGGGTCCATGTCAATTTTATATTGTTGTTGTTGTGTCCAATGAAGAGCCTCAGATGTCCCCATACATCTCTATCACAGCAATGTTCTCTATCTTGGGTATGTAAAGCTGCTGTTCTGGGTCCATGTCAATTTTCTGTTGTTGTTGTCGTGTCCAATGAAGAGCATAAGATGTCTCCATACATCTCTATCACAGCAATGTTCTATATCTTGGGTATGTAAAGCTGCTGTTCTGGGTCCGTGTCAATTTTCTGTTGTTGTTGTTGTGTCCAATGAAGAGCATCAGATGTCTCCATACGTCTCTATCACAGAAATGTCCTCTATCTTGGGTATGTAAAGCTGCTGTTCTGGGTCCATGTCTATTTTCTGTTGTTGTTGTTGTGTCCAATGAAGAGCATCAGATGTCTCCATACGTCTCTATCACAGCAATGTCCTCTATCTTGGGCGTGTAAAGCTTCTGTTCTGGGTCCATGTCAATTTTCTATTGTTGTTGTTGTTTTCGTGTCCAATGAAGAGCCTCAGATGTCTCCATACATCTCTATCACAGCAATGTTCTCTATCTTGGGTGTGAAAAGCTGCTGTTTTGGGTCCATGTCAATTTTCTGTTGTTGTTGTTGTGTCAAATGAAGAGCATCAGATTTCTCCATACGTCTCTATCAGAGCAATGTCCTCTATCTTGGGTATGTAAAGCTGCTGTTCTGGGTCCATGTCAATTTTCTGTTGTTGTGTCCAGTGAAGAGCCTCAGATGTCTCCATACATCTCTATCGCAGCAATGTCCTCTATTTTCGGTATGTAAAGCTGCTGTTCTGGGTCCATGTCAAATTTCTGTTGTTGTTGTCGTGTTCAATGAAGAGCCTCAGATGTCTCCATACATCTCTATCACAGCAATGTCTTCTATCTTGGGTGTGTAAAGCTGCTGTTCTGGGTCCATGTCAATTTTCTGTTGTTGTTATTGTGTCCAATGAAGAGCCTCAGATGTCTCCATACATCTCTATCACAGCAATGTCCTCTATTTTCGGTATGTAAAGCTGCTGTTCTGGGTCCATGTCAATTTTCTGTTGTTGTTGTCGTGTTCAATGAAGAGCCTCAGATGTCTCCATACATCTCTATCACAGCAATGTCTTCTATCTTGGGTGCGTAAAGCTACTGTTCTGGGTCCACGTCAATTTTCTGTTGTATCTTACTTAGAAAAACAATGTATAATTTGTACGTATATTCAAAATCTAATACTTATTAGAGAGTACAAGTGGATTAGAGATAGAATCGGTGTTTAGTCCTCGTTAATCGATTCAGAAAGATTATCAAATGTTTTTAGATGCACTAAATAATATTTACTTATGGAACTATATAAAGAGCTTCACATCCAAAGAGCCGCATGTGAGCCGCAGTTTGCCTGGGCTAGATAGGTGTTAGGTTATTTGTAGCATAAATACAGGTTCATATTTAACCCGTTTTTATTTTTGATAGAAATTTCTATTATTATAATAATTATCAGACTTAGGTAGTGGCATGAACGGGTACATGACTATATTGCTTGTGGATAAAAATGACAGTTTCACCAATATAGCGATAGAATTGTTCAATTTTCATAAAGCGTTAGAGAACAAGGTAATCTCTAAGAACTAAAATTACAGGACAATTTTCAATTATAGTTAATTTGTATATTTATGTTGAATATTTTGATTTCCTTTTCATTTTCCCTTCTCTTCTTTGTTTATGTTTTTTTCTCCCTTTCTTCATGAAAATGATGTATGGCGAGTCTTTACAGGACGGAAATGTCTTAATAAAGCAGTTGTTGTTGTTGACAGTTCCACCATCTTGTCTGGTGAATCTGTCATTCCGGAGGGTGATTTAAGTTTGGAATCCTCATTTTGTAGCATGTCTTAGCCAGCCAGATAAGCGCGATTTCAATATCGTGGTTTGTTCAAGAATTCTGAAATTTGTTGTTTTGTTTCGGAGACTTTACGCATTCCAGTTAACGATTCGAAGATTATTTTTTTACTTTTTTTTTTTTTTTGTAATTCATTTACATCAAAAGGAGTTTACAACGTTCTTCATTTTGTTGGCTATTATTGCGGGGTCACTGAGAACCTTTTTGATTGCGCTCTCTAGTTGGCTGACCTTAGTGGCTGTAAGTGGATTGAGGTGTTCTTTATTGATATCTGGAATTTTGTTTTTGTTTTGAGTAGGTTGGGCATTTCAGAAAAGTTTGGAGTTTTAGGGTTAGATTGTTCTTTTTGTACTTTGGGGTTTGGTTTCTTGTTATTTTGGGTTTGGGTCAGTCTATTTATCTTTCTGTATAGTGGGCAACCACGCCAACTTGCTGTATGCTGACCCTGGTAATTTGATCATTTAGGTGGGACTTCTTTTTTTTTTTTTGGTGCATTCGGATGTGAAATGATTCTGTCCACATTTTACACATTTGGAAGTTTCCCTACATTCAAACTGGCAAGGTCCTAAGTTTTGGCCCCTGTGGCATTGACCGGGATCTTTGGGAGCCCTGTAAGCCTCGACTTTGCACTTCATGTCGCAGAGATCTGTGATATTGTAGATTTATTTGTTCTTTGCAGTCTTAGGAAGAGTTACCTGGATTAGTAGGAGCTTCTCCTTTGTTCCTGATTTTCGTAATCTTGCAAGTTTGGACATCTCAAATTCTTTGTTTTCCAGGTTTTCTTGGATTTAGGGAATAGTGATGCAACGATCGAGACCTCTGACAACCACTCTAAGGCTCTTTTCGTCGTCTAAGATCTTGAAGTGGAAGGTGTAGTGGCGATCTTCCAACCACTTGGTAGCTGTGCGGTAGTCTGATGTTGTGCGAGTCTGAACGTATCGCCCTGATCTGTAAAATTCTGGCTTTTGTTTTGTACAATTAACAAGACCATCTCTAAGCCCTGACCATTCCGTTACTCCACTTATTTTATTTGATGGTATTCTGATCTTAGGGTTGAGGTAGGATTGATGGTTCTATTATCCAATTTTTGGTTAAATTTATTTGATAGGTTCAATTTTTTATGGTTTTGTTCATGATTTGGAATTTCATTTGATGTGACTTCGTTTTCCATTTCGACTGTTTCTACTTCTTGAGTGTTTTTTTTCATCCGAGAGGTGTTCTCCATCATCGGCCGGCCGCCAGACCTTCAGTCCTGGATCTTTCCAGTTGGTCTCGAGGACCATGCCATCACCATCTTCTCAGAGGCGAAGTACGCCATCTACGTTTTCTTCGTAGATCGCGAAATACGTGGTGTCGCTGGAGACCCACTGGCGATTCTCCTCCAAACTCTGCAGTGCTGGCAGAGGTGCCATATTCATTGTACATAGTGTATATAACCCACTAGCCGAATGACCCGGGCAACGCCCGTGTTTTACCCGACTGTAGATGTTACAACGGTGATCCTAGCCGGTTCAAATCCGGCTCGAGAGAGTTTTTTTTATTTTTATTTTTATTGGCTGCCGGCGAGCACGTGACCTCCCTGTGCGCGCGCATCCGTGACAGAGGCGGTCCATGACGGTCGTGACTATATACAAGGTATGTCCCATAAGTTCCCGGACTGGGTCCATAAAAAAATAAATAAATGAAAAATGTAAATAAATTTGACAGTTTATTATAGAAAAAATATTTGGCAACACGGTGGTACCAATGTCGAGGCGGTACGTGCGCGCGCGCCAAAGTTATTCTAATTTATTTAAAGGTTACACCTTGCGCTGCGGCGATTTTACGATGGAACAAAAATTGAAGCAGAGGATTTGCATAGAATTTTGTGTGAAACTTCAAATATCAGCAACTGACACTTTTGAAATGCTTAATAAAGCATTCCCCAATAACACCCCAAAGAGAACAACTGTTTTTGAATGGCATTCTAGATTTAAAGCTGGCAGAATTTCCATTGAAGATGATCCTCGTCAAGGACGCCCAACATTTCAAAGGACTGATGAAAATGTGCAAAAAATCACCGATTTGATAAAAGAAAATCCTCGAACCACTTTGCTGGAGCTAGAGCAAGACACAGGCATCTCTAAAACAACGATTGGAAGGATCGTAACCGAAGATTTGAGGCTCAAAAAGACTCCTGCAAAATTCATCCCAAGATTCCTCACTAATGAGCAAAAACTGTGTCAGCTTGCAACCTGTGAGGACATGCTGGAAATGACAAGAACGGATCCGGAATGGAAAGACAAGATAATCACAGGCGACGAGACATGGGTCTATGGCTATGACCCTGAAACCAAGCGTCAATCTGCCGAGTGGAGAGGTCAAGGTGAGCCTAGACCCAAAAAATCCAGGATATTGAAATCCAGAAACAAGGTGTTGCTGGTCGCTTTTTTGGATAACAAGGGCATTGTTCATCACGAGTATCTTCCTGCAGGCCAAACAGTTATTAAGGAAATGTATTTGAGCATTCTTCGCCGTCTAAGGGAAGCGATTCGAAAAAAAAGACCAGAAAAATGGACTAATGGTGACTGGATCCTACACCATGACAATGCCCGCCCTCACACAGCGCACTTGGTGACGAGTTTTTTGGCGAAAAACGGGACAGAAATCCTACCTCAACCACCCTATTCCCCAGACATCGCACCAAATGACTTTTTCCTGTTCCCCAAACTCAAAGCAGTTCTAAAAGGAAGACATTTTGACACCAGGGAAGACATAATAGAAAAATCGCTGCTGGCATTGAAGAGCATTCCAAAAGAGGCCTATAAAAACTGTTTCGACAATTGGGAGAAACGATGGCGCTGGTGCGTTGAAGCAAGGGGGGATTACTTTGAAAAGTTTTAATAAAAAAATTTTTAAAAAATCTTACCTTTTTTTTTTATGGACCCAGTCCGGGAACTTATGGGACATACCTTGTATATTAATATTATCTTTTTTTTTTTAATAGTGCGGACTGTGCACTTTGCATGTATTGACAAGATGTCAATAAAATTATTTTAATTGTCAATTGTCTTGAGTGCTTTCAAGCTGTTTCTTTTGTGGCGTTGGTTCAGGATTTCCTTGTGACCCGTGCTTGGAGCACCAGATTGTTTTTTGCGTAGTATTTTCTTTCGTGACTACTGCTGATTTTTCTCTTGGCCACTTCAAAGGAGTTTCTTTCAGTATTATGATCTATTAGCTGGTCTGAAAGTAAATAAAATGTATTAGTTCGGCAAAGGTGGTCTCAACCGCACCGTAGAATTTTTTAAAGGTTTGAGAATCTTCCTCATTTCTCAAATTCGGGCTTTCTGGCAATTTCCAAATAGAATATTTCTGGGTACCTACTGAGTATTTGGGGTTAATGAAGTTTGAGTTGGGGACTTCTAGTAAAAATGAGGATATTCCATCAGAATATAAATGTTTATATTGTAAAATGGATAACAAAGCTATCCGAGAGGCCAAGATACTAGAGTAAAGTTGGGGGAAGATGGATGGACTCCAGCTGCCATGTGGCAGGCGCCAAAAACAGCATTCCTGTGTGGGGGGGACAGAATCTGGTGACACCTGCGGCAAGTAGAAGACGTGGGGAGTTATCTCGGGGACGTGTGGATGATCCTACAAGACGGTGCCAGGAGAGCCTGACATCGGAGCGGTCTACAAGACGGTGTAGTCCAGGCTACATGTGTATAGTGTGGAGCGGAACACAAGAGTGACATCCACGGCGCCAAGGATTCTTCTGACGGGGAAGTTGAAGACAAGTCCCACTTACTGTACTCCTTCTATTTATACCACGTATAATAAAGCGCTAACTTTAGCTGCATCCCTTCGAACTCACATGTTTATCTTTGTGGCATCCTGATTAAGCAAAGAACACAAACAGCGTCTGGATACAACAATATGTTAATTAATTACAAAATACCTTAATAACACAGGTCTACAAAAAAAACTTTTTTTTTTTTTGCACAAGAGAACCTGATGGTGTTTCTAGTGTAACTTTTCATGCTGAACTCAAAAATCTAATCAGAAATTTCCCATCACCCATGGTTTTTGCCTGATGGTCTTTTTTTAGTATTGGGATAAATACAGTAATAAATGCAACCAATGTTACGTAAGCATTTTTAAGTTACATCATTAACTAAGCTAGCGCTTTATTTTTGACAAGAAGAGTTGGTATGTGGAGCCAAAAGCTTTATTTTATTTGTTATTAATTAAAGTTTTCTCTTTAAGAATCATAAATATTAATTTAAATAACAAATTATTGAAATTTTAATTGAATATATATAATTTATTATTATATAATATTATGATCTGTTTTGCTTTCAACTCAAAAATAACGACAAGCTCTGTAATGCTATTTGCTCATTAACAGTTTTAATATATATATTTAAATTGAACCTAACGATTTGTTTAATAGATTTGCAGCAGAAGTGACAGGTAAATTTGAAGTGATTAGTTTATTCTTCTCTATCGATTTGCTTTTATAAATCCTGTGCACTAGACTGTGTCAATATGCCGAGGCGTTGCATTAATATTCCTGATATTTTCTGTTATATTTGTGGGGAATTAACTTTCAAAGTTCAAAGGCGAAACTTTACACCGCTCATCAAAAAGTGCTATGAACTTTATTTTGGCTTTAAAGTCAGTGACCAAAATAAGACTTGGGCTCCTCACCATTGTTGTGTAATTTGTGTTCGACATCTTACAGGGTGGATTAAAGGTGAACCTCATATGCCTTTTGCGGTTCCAATGATATGGAGGGAACCTAAAGACCATTCTTCAGACTGTTATTTTTGTTTGACAAAGACTACAGGTATTACATCCAAATCAAGACATACAGTTGGATATCCAGATTTGCCTTCTGCTATGAGACCGGTTCCTCATAGTGATATTTTACCTGTTCCACAGCCTCCTGAAAATGTAATATTTATTGACGATGATTCAGATAGACGAGAGCAACAGTGGGATGACACAAATTTTGAAGCAGGTGCTTTATCTGAACCTCATTTATTAACCCAAGGAGATTTGAACGACCTCGTACGTGATTTAGATTTATCCAAAAAACAGAGTGAAGTTTTAGGCTCTAGGTTAAAAGGCTGGAATCTGCTGCATAAAGGCACAAAGGTATGCTTTTTTCGCAAGCGTCAAGATGAATTTGTTTGAGCGAAACAAACTTCACTTTGTGAAGAAACGTTTGCAAAAACTTCTTAGGAAGTGTCAAGGTTGAAAATTACCGAGACATAGTTAATGATCTGTTGCTTTCCTACAAGGCACTGGGATGTAACATGTCCCTCAAGATCCATTTCCTGCATTCACATCTAGATTTATTTCCAGACAATCTTGGCGCAGTTGGCGATGAGCATGGTGAGAGGTTTCATCAAGATATATGAAGCATGGAGAAGCGGTACCAAGGTAAATGGAGTCCCGCTATGCTTGCCGACTACTGCTGGACACTCAAGAGGGATCTACCACAAGCAAAGTATATAAGAAAATCCACTGTCACTGCTTTTCAATAAATAAATATGTTTCGTTCATACGAGATGTGTTCAAAAAGTATCGCGAATTTTGAATTTTCGCGGCTTACGTATATTCGAATTTTGATCTTTTTGTGGCTTTATGTTGGTACTCATGTCTCTCACTTATGCCGACAAGCTCGGCCATTTTGAATGTTCACTTAATTGTTGACAGCTGCTTTGCTTGCAGGTGTTTTGGATCGTCTTCGATTTTTACCTATTTAAAAAATGGATCAAAGAACCTGTATCAAATTTTGTGTGAAAAACGAAATTAAGTGCGCGGATACATTCCGAATGTTGACTGTGGCATACGGAGAAGCTACCTTGGACCGAAGCAACGTTTATCGGTGGTACAAAATGTTCTCAGAAGGCCGAGAAGATGTGAACGACGAAGAGCGTGCCGGACGCCCGAGCACTTCAACAACAGACGAAAAAATTAATGAAGTGGAGAAAATGGTATTGGCCAATCGTCGAATCACCGTTAGAGAAGTTGCTGAGGACCTAAACATATCGATTGGCTCGTGCCATTCGATTTTTATCAATGATTTGGGCATGAGACGGGTCGCCGCGAAATTCGTACCAAAATTGCTCAATTGCGACCAAAAACTGCATCGCATGATCATTGCTAATGAGATGTTGGACTCTGTCCGCGACGACCCAAATTTGCTCCAGAGGGTTATAACTGGTGACGAAGCGTGGGTTTATGGTTATGACGTGGAAACCAAAGCTCAATCATCTCAATGGAAGCTGCCGCACGAACCAAGACCGAAAAAAGCGCGCCAAGTTCGGTCGAATGTGAAAGTTTTGCTGACAGTTTTCTTCGATTGCAGGTGCGTGGTGCATCATGAGTTCTTGCCACAGGGTAGAACGGTCAATAAGGAATATTACCTGCAAGTTATGCGCGAAGCAATCCGCCAGAAACGCCCGGATTTGTGGAAGAACAAAAATTGGCTTTTGCACCACGATAACGCCCCTGCTCACACATCGTTGCTTGTGCGCGACTTTTTGACCAAAAACAACACACTAATGATGCCGCAGCCACCGCATTCCCCAGATCTGGCCCCCTGTGACTTTTTCTTGTTCCCTAAACTGAAGAGGCCCATGAAAGGACGACGTTACGCTACGCTTGACGAGATAAAGACGGCATCGAAGGAGGAGCTGAAAAAGATTTTTTAAAAATGATTTTTTGAAGTGCTTCGAAGATTGGAAAACCCGTTGGCACAAGTGTATAATATCTCATGGGGATTACTTTGAAGGGGACAAAATAGGTATTCATGAATAAATAAATAATTTTTGAAAAAACGCAAAAGTCGCGATACCTTTTGAACACACCTCGTATATGCCTATATATTAACAATATTTCCAAATTTCAAGTAGGTGTATCTCAGAAATATTGCTTAACTAGACGAATGACCCGGGCAACGCCCGGGTTTACCCGATTAAATGTTGGCGCCGTGGATGTCACTCTTGTGAAACGTCCCGCTCCAAACTTTACAGTCAGATTAGTTACGATATAAATCTTCAAATCGAGCGAGCGTCTATAAATATTTCGATTTAGATCAAGTATTCTAATTATTAAGCGAACTATTATTAATAAAATTTTGAGAAGATTT
Organism: Cordylochernes scorpioides; assembly: GCA_030710605.1. Taxonomy (NCBI): domain Eukaryota; kingdom Metazoa; phylum Arthropoda; class Arachnida; order Pseudoscorpiones; family Chernetidae; genus Cordylochernes; species Cordylochernes scorpioides. The sequence continues at coordinate 48,430,397 of CP092870.1, read as the reverse complement.
CGATTTTAAACGTATTTATAACCTTGATAGAGGGCGCTGTTCGTGAGCTAAGTAGAATAATTTGAATATATAGTTTTAATATTTAATTTATATATAATTTAAAATAGCCTATCGTTTTCCTCGTATTTTTTTACCTATGTATGGAAATTTTGGTTTGAATTAGTGAACTACTGCGAATTTGTATACCGGACATACAAACCAACAAACAAACAAACAAACATACATACAAACATTCATTTTTATATATATAGAAGATATAATATAAATGAGTTTTAAAAATTGTTAAAAAAAATGCATCGGCCGGGAATCGAACCCGGGCCGCCCGCGTGGCAGGCGAGCATTCTACCACCCAGCCACCGATGCGTATACAAAATGGCCATATTTGGGTATTCATTCCATTCCGGATTACTCCGCGTAAAAAAAGTTCTTCAAATGAAAAAAAGAAATAGCCAAAAATACTAAGCAAAATGTATCCAAAAATTTTCCTCAGGTTTATAAAAAGCGACATGCAAAATTTGGTACCAATTGGTTCAGTAGTTTTTGAGTTTATCGCGAAACAGACAGACAGACAGACAGACATTGACTTTTATATATATAGAGATTAGTGTTTAGGTATTTGATTTAATTCATATAGTTGATATAATAGTATATATTTATATTATATTATTTATAAATTAGTTTTAAAAATTGTAAAAAAAAAATGCATCGGCCGGGAATCGAACCCGGGCCGCCCGCGTGGCAGGCGAGCATTCTACCACTAAGCCACCGATGCTTTAAAAAAAATGGCCATATTTAGGTATACATTCCATTCCGGATTAGTCCGCGTAAAAAAATAGTTCTTCAAATTAAAAAAAGAAATAGCCAAAAATTTTCCTCAGGTTTATAAAAAGCGGCATGCAAAATTTGGAACCAATTGGTTCAGTAGTTTTTGAGTTTATCGCGAAACAGACAGACAGACAGGAATTGACTTATATATATATATATATATATATATATATATATAGAGATAGAGATATAGAGATATAGAGATATAGAGATAGAGATAGAAAATAACTAATATTGCTTAATAGAAAATAACTAATGGTATATTTGGATTCAGGACATGTAGATAAGATGCTATTTCTTTGTGGACAAAGAAAAATATTTTTTGATAAACCAGTGTAATGTAATAAGGGTTATGCAAAACTGCTTACATAACATTGTTTGCATTTTTTACTGTATTTATCCCAATACTAAAAAAGACCGTCACGCAAAAACCATAGGTGATGGGAAATTTCTGATCAGATTTTTGAGTTCAGCATGAAAAGTTACACTAGAAACATAATCAGGTTCTCTTGTGCAAAAATCTTGTTGACCAGTGTAATTGGAGCGTTAATTACTTAGAGAGAAGGTATGTGGGGGCCGAGAGACTTCCCTCCATCCGGCTGGTATGACTGACCACGCCGTCGGCAAACATACAAGTGTGGCCAGGAAATAGTACAAATGGCCACCGCTGCGTGGCGCGACGCGGCAGAACCACGGAAGTCAATCAGAACCCAATAGACATTCTAGGGTGTTGTCCTTCTTGTCTTCCTTTATCGATTTCCTATAAAAAATGTAGCTAATAAGTAATACCAATAAAACACTAACTTTGAAATTACTTTCTGGGTCATCGCTGGACTAATAAATCGACACACAACAGTTACACGTTACTTAAATACATATAAATCATGTTAGTTAATTAGGGAAAAGGTGAGGTTTATACGTATATAAAGATTAAAAAACTTGCACTAGCTTTCTTTAGTTTCTTGGTGGCTTCGCGGAGGTGTCTTGATTGGGAGTTTTCTTCTTTATATGATCTTCAATTATTCCCAGTTCCTACTAAAGAAGACCAAAGAAACCTGGTGTAAGCATCTTATCAAGAGAAATCTATAAGATAGAGCTATAAAACCCCTATGAGATATTGGCGGAGAGACAGTAGGGTGAAAGGCGCATGCTGGTTGGATATCATACGAAACAACCAGTCAATGCTGAGGAGTTAGGTGAACAACGTTCTTACATTGGAAAAAGATAAATCGATAAACAAAGGCGTGCAAATTTATCATTATTGAGATCAATGAGCATCACAATAGCAAAATGATTTGTATAGTATCCTTTGCGACTACCATCTATGACAGTGCAGGTCATTCATTGAAAGACTAGAATTGAGAGATATGCCTCTCGCCAACTTGAAGAAATGATTCGCATGCTTTTTATGTCTTTCCTATTCTTCATGACTCATGTAAGATCAAAGTGATGCACTTTTATATGCATACCAGATCTGCAAGGAAGAATATCTCCTGCCATTGGTTATCACCCAACAGGGAAAGCTTCTGGGTAGAATAAGCTATCTTAAGAGTCGATCTGCGACTTCGAAGAATATCTCGTGGCTTTTCTCTATCAACAGGTCGAGGAGTATTTTGCGAAGTCTTGAATGTTTCCTTCTCTTTAAACTACACAGTGGTCCAGGTTTCAAAGGCCTACGAATTCTCTCTTGCAGAATATTGGATTCTCGGAGCGGTCCTTACAAACAATTGCGCCCATATCTCTTGGGATCTCGTGCCAGTGTCAGCGTTATGCCGTTCCAGCAATAACAGCATCCTGGAACCTATCTCGCGTGTTTGTCGAGGTATCCAGCAGTCTGGAGAGAATAAAAGCTACTGGTAGTCATCTTAACTGACTTGGAATCTGCATTTGATATGTTGGACCGAAGTTTCCTAATATCTATTCTACTCCTCCTCTGCTTGCCGTCAGTCTTCTTGAGGTGGATGCTCCTACTCTACGCTGGGGCAGAGGTCTGGTAAGAATCGACTGCATGATGATAACGCCTGTGTTTTACTATCTCAATGGTGTGAGGCAAGACTGCGCTTCAAATGCAGAATTCATCAGTGTCAGCATGGATTGAATTCCTGGAGCAATTGCTAGACCAGAGTAATGTCATGGCATCACTGAAGATATCGCTATATTCATCCACAAGGAAGGTCAGCTTAAGCTCAGTATGGATATCTATGAGCATATCAGTAAAAGGTAAACTTTTGATGACATAAAGTATCTTGTGTGAAAGGTAGTGGAACTGCGCCAAATAAAATTTCAGAATTTCCTGGAGCAAGAAGAAAATTTCCAGTCTGTGAGATGTCGTGACTTTAGCAGTGAAAACTTCAGACCAAGACCTTTGGGAGTGAGCCATGTGGTTTCTTGCTTGCTGGTTAGGCGAAATCAGTAAATAGCTTAATACTTTTAGCTATCTTCTACCATCTATAGACATACATATCCAGAAAGACCAGCATCTAAAGCTGCTAGGTAAGATTATTAAGGTTTCTACAACGGCTTGAACGCACTGCGTGGCTTTTGATATCATTCTCGCAGGCCTATTTATAGGGAAGGATTGGGACACTTCGATAATCCGCACACAGCTCAGGTTGTTGTCAAATGCGCTCAGGATGTCTATGTTGAGGTCATAACGCCCATTCATGGCTCTTCAAAAGCAGTATCTTGCTTTGTTGGGTTCCCGTGTTTGGATAGTTGAAAAGGGAGGATACACGATGTGACTTATTAAAGTTTCCTTACTTAAGTATATATATATATAGCAATTTAGGCCAACAACCCCATGTATATAACCCGCAGCAAGACCTTAATGTTGTATAATAGCAGCACAGCTGTCAATGATGCACTATCGACATAAGTCTTTACTTCATCACATGTAATGCAATTTGTGCAAACAGGATAAATAAAAAAAAAAAAGGGGGAGCTCTGTAATTGATTAAGAGTTGAGCTAAAGCGGGGATCGAGCATATAATATTGTCAGAACAATGGTCTAAAGATGGAAACAGCCGCGACACTAGTATACAATTTCATCAGACAACCCATGAAATCGTTATTAAATTGGGCAATCTATAAAACACTGAAACACAGACACTCGCGACAATGTATGTGGCCGGTAATTCATGGGAGACTTGATTATTTGTAACATTCCCTTCAAATAGGTAAGAAACATACAACATTTCATTTAAACAGTGGGAGTAGCACCATAAGGCAAATTATGTATGAAATAGGTAACAGAGGAAACAAGAAAATTTCTCTAGATATTTATTTAAATATCTTAAAATTTGGGAACATGTCTATACTGACGAGATATGCTATTTACATAGTAAAATTTAGATAGAGGTGACCTGAAGTTACTTTATAGCCCTTTAGGGCCCATGCGAAATCTAGGTTGGCTACTACACAAAAGGGGGGGGGAGGCGCTAAGTCATAATGACAAATGGCTTACCTTTTTTCGAAAGTGCCGGCAAAGGTCTGGTCTCCTGTCTGCAGACAGTCCTTTCACTGAGCGACTCCGATCGAATCTTGCCTTTTGGCAAAGAACCTCCTTTTATTCATGTCTCTCTCCATTTTCATTCGCCGAAAGAAACACCAATCAAAATGGCCAACGCTCCAGTATCAATTTCATAGACGCCCCAGGCCTCATCAAAATAGAACATATAGTATTACCAAAACAAAAAATCTAAAGAGAGAAACGGCCCCGGCACTAGTGTAAGATTTCAGACTCCAGGCCTCGGCGATAGTGTAAAATTTCAGACCCCAGGCCCCTTCCTTCCACATGGATTGAAATACCATCCTCCCTTTTTCTCGGGACGATATATATATATCGCCCCCCTCCGTCTTAGCTATAAATCGACACAGGCCCCTTTTCACTTGAACTGTAATATAACGCTTTCCTTTCTCGGGAAGGATATTTTATAAGGTTCAGTCCTTTAGAGATCTTCCTTCTCCATTTTTTTTTTCTGGTCACCTTTACCTAAATTTTTGGTGAGGGGAATATATGTACATATGAAACAACAGTTTCCATCTCGGATGTCTCTGGATGTCTTCTTCTTTACCAGGCATCAGCTTTCGGCATGGAAGTCTGGTGTCACCAAGTGTCTAAGTTTCTGGGCAAAAAAAAATGGTCTGTAAGTCTATGTGGGAGGGAAGCCATGTATCCATTTGATTTGATTATACATACGCCTTCTGTTGGGGTATGGTTACAAAAACGTGCCCCAACAATCCTCCCCCTGCCAAGTAATGGACAAATGCGTTTGTGCTATTCATTATTCATTTGCCTTTCATCAGTTACTATGAAAGCAGGCCCATTTCTAGTAAAATGCATTTTCCATTACTAGGTGAAGCCAGGTGTACCGAAACCTATAGGGAAGATAAGGCTAATCAAAATGATGGTATGCTATTCTAAATGTTTATTATTCCGAACATTAGTGGGCATTGTGCATCCTGGCAAAGGGGTTTTTATGTGTTATTATTCTGTCAGCACACTGTTATCAACATAGGTCATGGGGACAGTCATATCATATGTATGGAAGTAAGCAAGGTCATCTGTCTTACCATTCATGGGTATATATACCACCCTTCCACTTTCTTCTTTGGCCTTGAGGAGTAGGCCCTCCTTGTGGTAAGTCCTCTCAACCCCATCCTTGCCTCTTGTGGTGCTGGATTCATTGCTACCTTCTTTCTGCTAACAATACAGTTAGAACATTTCCCTATTACATATTATATATAAAAATTTGGGCGCCAAGGAGTCGTTTAGAAATAACTGACTAGTCCAACTCCTAAAACATGCCAGCATCTTTATTTAAGTACCAATCAAGACATTCGTGTGGTATAGTTATACATATACAATCAAAGGAAAGGATAATTATAGTTAGCTGAAAGAAATATCTTGATACATAATGATTAGCCTATGACATGATGACTTTTGCTAAATAAAAAAAAAAAAAAAGGTTACAGAAAACAAATTGTGAAAGTAATTATTAAATAAGGCACGAAATATGTAATGATAAAATGAATCCTTCCATGTTATATGATGGGTATAATATATATATTGAAGAAAACACGTATCATGCAGATAGTGATTAAATATGATAAAAATCATCCCATGATAGATGATAAAGAAAACTACTACAAAATTATATATGATGACAAAATATATATACTTATACAAGTAAGACGGATAAAAGACAATAAGGATAAAATAGATCATGCCTTGAGGGAAGAATAAGCCATGACAACATGTTAAAAAAAAAATCGCAACATGGCCGGTAAATATTACTAATATCATGAATATCAAAGGAAATAAAATTGTTGAAATGAATAGCATATGATTATAATATAATATATATGATATAAAATAATAACATATTCAATAAGAAAATGAAAACACATTATATATATTTGTGCGCTGAAGGTTCAAGGTTTAGTATCTCAGTTAAGTTTTTCAATCTTATTCAGTCTGGAATCACGAGTTGGTCACTGGGTAATATTCGTCTATCCCGATCCTACTGGAGGGTGGGTTCTCTCTTGTGTGTTAGATTCCTCAAATTACAATACTCTCTCAACCCAGATGGGTACGTCATTTAGAATCTTGGTCAAATGGAACATAGCCCAGACCTCTATTAAACTACACAGTCCATTTAAATCTAGGGTGACAACCGTATGAAGAGAATTTTTCTGTTTTGGCAGAGCGACTAATCAATTTCTACTATTTTGTTTGTGACTCCGTTTACCTTGTCTCTGGGGTGTGTACAGTTCAGCTACCTCCCCCTTCCAAGAAATTCATATTACTTTCATCTACTAATATACCCTCTATTCATTGACCTGAATCCTACAAATCTACATCTTATAAATTTGAATTTTATCAATCTGAAATTTTGGTTCTTTTACAAATTCCTTCAGAATTCTACTCCCTGTATAACTGCTCTTAATTCTACTGTCCTCAATACAACACTTCTAAAACTTTGACTCATTGGCTCGTTCTGGCGTCTCGTTCGCGGTCCTTATAGTTAACTAATACTTTAAAATCTTATCCTATCATGAAACGAGTTTAAACTCGTTGAAGGTCCTAATAATTACTTATTTTGCCTCTCGAATCGGTCTTATACTCGAATTCATTCCAACAAAACGTATGGCAGGGCGAATCCTTTATTAGAAGAAACTTCCGCTAGCTATGGGGAATCAAACTGGTACCAAAAAAAATTCAATAGACGGAAACACTTCGTCTAGAATAACTGGGCAATCTCTGCCTACATGCCAATCTTACAGGACCTCCCGTCTAGAACACCCTCGCTCCAGCCACGCTAAAAGCGTCGAAACTACGGTGTCAGATCGGTTACCCAAGGTCGCGCCGTTATACCCCAGGCTATACGGCATGGCTAAAACAAATCCCCCATCCTGCATAAAATTCAATCTATACCTTTTCGTTCCCTCTAATGAGGGGAAGTTTGGTGGGGTTTCTGGTCTGATCATAACCTCCCACAACCTTCCAGTCTGAGAATCGAGATATGATCATTATCTACGACTCTTAAAATTCAAGTTGATATAAATAACAAAGAGTACTTGATTACCCTAGTAATAGAAATTAAAATTTTATACTCCCGAAAGGGGAGACCTAACAAAATGGAGCGAATACCTTTCCTAACAATAGAGTTGTACAGCCCTGTGAGGCTATCGTTCCTAACAAATAAAGAAATCAAATTTAAAATTGAACCTATTGGTTCCCTATTCTATGCTAAAGTACCTTTGGTCTTTACAGTATAATTGTTTTTAACCTTCTTACACATTCATTAAACCAATCCATTCATACACCCCCCCCCCCCCCCATCATTCACGGTTTGCATACAAACTAAAGTTAAAAGCTGCTACACAAGCCAAAGTACTATAATTATCATCATTGATAGATCCTAATAATAACAAAATTTTCAGGACAAATGTGAAATCAAATAAAGTTTCTAATTAAAACAAAGTGGGGACTAATGCCCTATTAACTTAAATTAATGCCTCATACAAACTCTATATATACTAATACTTTATACTTGATAAATGATTGTTAATAAAATGGTTAACAATTCTAAATAATCTGAAAGCTAACCTACCTAAAAAAATGTAATTTCAAAAACTTCCCTTGCTTTGACATTAAGTGACTATTCACGACAATTCTATAAAGACACACACAAATTACAATGGCGAATAAAGGACCATTAAACGTGACACCTCATAAAAGCGGAATTGAGTCACTCCCCTAGCCACCGTGGGTGAAGTCACTTTCTTCCTACTTCACCTTGTGTCTGTCCCCTTTGCAGTAGTCCGACCTCAACACTCTATTGAAAGATGGATTTATAGGGTTTACGATTCACTACCCAACACTAACATTCTCAAGTGCTTTCCGAGGATCGACTACGATCTGGGCCTACTTAACTTCTACCCCTGGCTTAGGGTCCCTATACTTCACAACTTTACTCTGAAAGATTGACCTTTCATGTCCTCATTAGAAACCTATTTCAAAGCTACTACCTGAAGGCCAGGGATTATAGGGTTTCTGAATTACCCAACACAAGCCATAGGATGCCTATTAGGTTCGTTGTTTTAGACATAGCCCCCCCTCTAAGTTGTGATTTCCTACACCTTTCTTCACCTATTACTCCTGGTAATAACTAAAATTTCAGATTTACACTAAATAGTTAATTCACAATGGTATACATTATTCTCATTGGTCTTTGAAACTCGGGTTTTAACAAGAAATAGTTTGTATTAAAAAAAAAAGGAATCCTAATGAAGCTCTACTTTAAAAAAAAAAAAAGGTTTAAAAAAAAAAGGCTGAAATCTCTAAACTTCTCATTCTATCGAGCTGATTCTCCGTACACACTCCAAAATCCTAGTTAGAGGCGACAGTCTAAGCATAATTTACACTGTGTGGGCCTTTTCACCCTTGTAGACCTGCGTAAAGTTAAACTGTTCACACTAACTCTGTCAACTTCCTCTCGTCTCATTACTTCTGAGTTCGCTCTGGTTGTCACCCCTTGTGGAACCACTACATTAACGGACCTATTAGGGAGATAAGCTGGACCTGTAAGATGAATCCAATGATCTTCATCACTGGAACCTTGACTTGAATTACCATCACTAGTCTCCTCCTCCTCTGTGGGGAAAATCCTAATTGGTATATGGTATTGTTTTAACCTATCTATATGGTATTTATCCAAATTCCCAGTTTCTAGATTCTTCAAGAGATATACAGTATCACCAGCTCTTTTTAGTACCTCATATGGACCCCCATACCTTGGCTCAAATTTGTGACGCCCCTTTGTCTCATGCATTCTCTCCACTAGGACTAAGTCCCCGTTATTGAAAGTTCTCAGCCCTTTGTTTTCGAACTTAATCCTAGCTTCTTCCTGTTCATTCAAGTAGGTTTGCCTTACTACCTCTCTTATCTTCTCGACCTCCTCTGTTAGTTCCCGCTCGTAGAAGGCTGCCGTTTGAGCAATCAAATCTTCGCTTACAGGACTTTGTCCCGCTTCCTGAAAGGGTTGCGGGAGGCTCAGCTCATGTCCGAAGACGAGTTTCGCTGGCGTAAATCCTGTACTAGAATGTTCAGTGGTTCTGATAGCTAAAGCTACCATGGGTAAGATGTCATCCCAATTAGAAGCTGCCTCACACCTACGCAAAGATTCAATTACTGTTCTGTTGAGCCTTTCTACAGCGCCATTACTTTGAGGTCTCCAAGCAGTGGTGTTCACTGCACTTACCCCCATGGCCTTGCAAATCCCTTTGAAAATACAGCTAATGAATGCCGAACCCCGGTCCGAAAGTATAGTTTTCGGTACTCCAAAGATAGTAATTACGCTTTCCAACAGCGCTTTAACCACTGTACTGGCACACTGGTCTCTTGTGGGTATTAAAATAGGGAATTTGGTAAATAAATCGACTATGGTCAGGATGCTAGAATGTCCTTTGGAAGTCTTCTCTAAGGGTCCTATGAAGTCTAGAGCAAGATGCTCAAATGGTTTTCCAGGCCTGAAGTGGGGAGCATTACCAGCCTTGGTTACACCTTGATTTGAGAGCTGGCAACCCTCGCATCTGTATATATAGTTTCGGACCTGTGTCCTCATACCCGGCCAATAATAATCGTCCTTCAGCCTTCTCATTACCTTCTTGACCCCAAAATGACCTCCCGTCGGAACGTCGTGGTGATATTTAATCACCATCTCCCTAATGTCTGACGGAACCACCTTCACCCAGATACCCCCACTGTTCTTAGACACGAGGTAACCCTCGTGCATTTTATAATCCTTATTTTTATAAGTTACAGTCTCGGTAGACCGTCTGTCACCTATTAGTTTCAATAAGGGGGCCCATTTCTTGTCCTTAAGCAAACCTTCCCACGTCCGATCACTATCTATCAAGGGGGGCCCACGATTTTTAATTACTGCGGCCACAACTCTCTTATCTCGTGATGGTTCAGGATCATCCTCACACGGGAACCTACTGAGGAAGTCGGCTACCGTGTTTTCTTTCCCCGGGACATACACAAATGTCACATTGAAGTCTTGGATGATCTCTGCCCATCTAGACAATCGAGCGTTCTTATAATCAGTCCCCTTGTTATAAGTGATCGGTTTGTGATCGGTATGCACCTCAACCTTACTGCCCGCCAGGAGGTGTTTAAAGTGCTGCAGAGACAACACTACGGCATAAGCCTCCTTTTCGATTGTGGAATAGCGAGTTTCGGGGCCTATCAACCGTTTGCTATAGTAAGCTATTGGCTTGACAACCCCGTCTATCTCCTGTTGGAGACAAGCGCCAACCGCTATTCCACTGGCGTCTGTATTGAGGATAAATGGTCGCCCTATCATTGGATGAGCCAGTAAAGGCTCACTGGTTAGTACTTGTTTTATGGTCTCAAAGGCTGTCTGCTCTATTGTACCCCAAGTGAATCTTCGCCCCTTTCTCAATAAGTTACTTAGTGGAGCTAGGAGTTCACCTGCGTTGGGTATGAAGCGCCTGTAGTAGTTTACAGTACCCAAAAGACTTCTGACCCCCCTGATGTTGTGGGGACGTTTCAAATCCCTGAGAGCCGCGACATTATCCCACATGGGTTTTATCCCATCCTGATCAATTACATGACCGAGGTAATCTACAGAGCCCTTGAAGAAATAACTCTTCCCACGCCTAGCCTTTAGATTAAAGCGACTCAGGCGTTCGAGTACAGCGGCAAGGTCCGCTACATGCTGCTCATGAGAGTCGCTGTAGACGATGACATCATCGATGTACAAACGAACGCATTTATACAACAAATCCCCTAGGACCAAATTCATGGCCCATTGGAAGATCTGAGCTGAGTTCTTCGCTCCTTGTGGTAGACGTGTGAAACGATATCTCCCCCAGGGCAGAGAGAAAGTGAAATAATCTCTATCACCCTCCGGGATGCGAATCTGGAAAAATCCAGAGGTCAAGTCTAATGTGCTGAAGACCTTTGCGCCTGCAAAAGCACGCAGGTTGTCTTCAACACGAGGTATTGGGAACGGGAAGAATTCTGTCACCTCATTAATTAATCGCAGGTCCATTGTAATGCGGACGTTGCCGTCTGTTTTAGCAACGGGGAATAGGGGAGAATTCCATAAGGATGTACTCCCCTCGATTATTCCAGCTTCTTCCAATTCGTCTACTAAGGCCTTCACCTTTGAGACCAGCTTATTTGGGATCGGATACTGACGTCTATAGACTGGCTTTCCAGTCAGTATCTTTAACTTAGGGGCAATGATGGTTGACCCATCGCCCATATCGGAGATGTCGTCACAGAAACAGTGACTATATGCCCTAAGGACGTCTTCCCCTGTCCTGATTTTATGTAGAGGTATACTGGGTGGTCTGACAGGCACCTCACTGGCCTGTAACGAGGACAGGAAGGCCGACTTAGTCGGTTCTTCGTCCTGCTCAAAGTCTGATCTGACGCTTCCATCATGGTTGAGAGTGAGTCTTAGAGCCTTGAATCCTGGCATACCTAGGATTCCATCAAAGCCTAGCCCACCTAGATGGCAGTATTCAAATGTTGTTTTTACTTCCCTGATGGGTTTTCCCCTGATATAGGCCCTAACCTCTATTAACTCACTCCCCAGTGACCTTAACTCACTCCCACTAATCCCCTTAAGGAAGGTGGGTTTACCCAAACCTTCAGCGCTAATATCCAAGGAATCTATATTTACAATGTTGGCCTCTGAGCCTGTATCGATAATTAGTCTGATAGTCCTATTGCTCAGAGACCAACCTTTATCTACAAATGTACAAGTGATTACAGGTAGGCCGGCTAGAGTTCCCCCATTCCCTGCTTTGAGGCAAGCCGGACCTATTTTTTTGTCATGGCTGTGCAAATTCTTGCCATGTGGCCTGTCTCCCCGCATCTGAAGCACCTGATGGGTGTCCGCGTTGCTTCGGGGCCCTCATACCTCCTTGGCGCTCCTCCCTTGGTTGTTGCTGGAGGGCCTTCCTTGCGCTGTTCTTGTGGGGCTCTACCGTTGGGGTTCTGTTGGGGTCTCTCCTGCCTGGTCCCTTGTATAGTGGGCTGGTTGTTCTGAGCGGAACCTCCTCTCCGCTGGAAACCTCTGGCCTGGTTGGTGTCCCACCTGTTTCCCATATTCATCCTGGGTTGCTCCCTGTGGGTCCTCCTCAGGTCCTGGTTTTCCGTCTCCAGGTTCTTTAACTTGGATTCCAGTCGGGCCATCTGGCTCGTCAACTCCCTCAACTTCCTGGCACTCCCCTCTTCATCTTCCATTTGGCATCTGGAGTACTCGTCATCCCTTTCTTCGATCTGGTGGAGACTGCTCACAATTACCTCCCATGACTCATTCTGGAGTTGGTGGGCTCTCTGCCACAGGTTTGGACAGAGTCCAGTGAGGAAGATATCAGCGACCTCAGTGATGTCGATCCTCAGGCCATCTGACTCGGCTTCTGAGGCAAGGCTCCGCACTCTGTTCGCGTATTCCTTAACCTTTTCTCCGGGCCTTTGTCTACAGGAGAAGAACTTCTTCCTGGCTTCTCTCTTGGGGGCCCTCCTGGAGAATCTCTGTTCCAGGTTTTCCTTTAATTCGTTGTATCCCAGTTTGATCTGGGAGGCCTGGAGGGCGAACTCTCTCGCAGCTCCTCGAAGGTGATTGTCCAGGAGGATCCTCCTCCTAGAATCATCCAGGGCTTTCACATCGTAGACCAATTCGAAGTCCCGGATGAACTTGTCGAATGGTATGAGCCCATTTCCCTCAAACTTCTCCAAATGGTATAGCGCAGACGGCAACGGCGTCTGGCTGGGTGAGGGGTCATCTCCAGGGTGCATGGTTCTCTCTCAGTCTGCTGTCTGAAATATTCCAGATTAGTAGTGGGGATTGGAGAAGAGAATCTCATGTATTAATGGGGGCAGGGAACCGAGGGGTGAAAGATGGGTTCATGGCCCAAAAGGGAAAGGAAATGGGAGAGGTACATGTTCATCCATGTGGGTGGATAGTAATCTTAGATCAATGCTCTTTCTGGGTGTATTGAAACTAACTAGCCATGATGGTAGAGGCGCTGTTCTCACTGTCTCTACTGTACATCAGAATGAACTATAATTATTACTAGTGTATTATTATTCCAATAGCCTATGACCTTTAAACCTTTATACCTTCATATACACTCGACGGGGTAGTCACCTTGTTAAAAAAAAATCTATAATGTCATAGATCAGCTAGAGGGAGAACATAACAAAATTGTGCGAATAGTCTGTTTCAACTACTGATTGTAGGCCTATTAAACTCGTTCTCTTTAGGTTGGCTCGCTCATTAATCTTCAATCTACGTTCAATAGTCATATTGAGTTCACATGGATGCTAGATGTAAACTGTATCAAAATAGTGTAGTTTTCTAGTTTCCGAATTATATGACAGTTAAATAAAAAAAAAAAAAAAAAAAACATTCTGGAAATATCTCGCACTGGCTACTATAAAAAAAATTGAATGGGGTACATCTCTGATCTTACAGGATACCTCATGGCTCATAGAATTGAATCGCTCATTTCTCACTAAAATATTCACACAGGGTATGGAGGTCTCCAGCGGTTCTATAGCTATTGGTCAACTAAATTAATTAATGGCAGGAATTGAAGTTAGGTTAAATGCTCATGTGCTGTTTTGTCATGCGTCTTTATGTCATCTGCAAAGGAAAGTGTCGCCTCAAAGTGTAACGGCAGCTGGCATGCCTATATAGTAAATTATCTGTGAACACATATTTATCACTGATGATACTCTGTGCAGTTGCCTTTTGACTGTTTGTAATATCTACCACATGTAAACATATGTCTTATAATTAATATGCTATATCTGATGTTGGCCGAAAAGAAATAAAGTATTTCTTTTAAACTTCCAAATACTTCTTGCTTATTAACGTCAACAAATACAAGGACGTTACATGGTGGCAGCGGCAGCGGCGCTTGTAAACAACACCACGTGGTAAGAACAATTTATTAATTTCCAATTTCTTAAAGTATTTCAGAACATCTCTAATTGCATGTTCAAATAAAATTCAAATTGCATAATAATATATACAAAATAATTTAATTTACAAGCAAGAAGAAATAAGTGTATTTTTAGAAAAAAAAAAATACAATAACAACAACATGGCGGAAAATGCTATTCGACCTCCAAAACAAATAGGCCTAAACGAACTAAACAAAGAGGGCTGGGAATCTTGGCTTGAAAGCTTTGAATGGTATGAAATTGCTACCCAATTAAGTAGTAAAGCACCAGAGGTACAGGTTGCTATCTTTATGGCTGCAATGGGACGAGAGGCTCAAAATATTTTTAAATCTTTCAACTTAAATAATGCAGATAAAAATAATCTGAGCATTGTAAAAAACAAGTTCAACAACTATTTTTCTCCAAAGCTGAACACTACAATTGAAAGATTCAAATTCAATCAGATGAAACAGAAAGAAGATGAATCATTTAATGATTTTCTGACTAGGATCAAATTACAGATAGCAAACTGCAAATATGCTGTCATGTCTGATGAACTACTTAAAGATCGAATAGTTGTAGGAATTATCAACAATGAAATAAGAGAAAGACTTCTTAGTGAGGCTGACCTTAATCTGGAAAAAGCCACACAAATTTGCATAGCATGTGAAAATGCCACAAACCAAATGAAACATGTACTATCCGACTCAGACAAACAAGTTGCTGTGACAAAGGTGAACAGTAAGAAGAGGGAAGATAGAAAAGAGCCGAGGAAAGAAAATACCACTAACCAAAGTCACAAAATAATAGAAAACTGCAGAAATTGTGGTAGATCCCACAAAATCAACCAATGTCCGGCATATCAAAAGAGATGCAACAAATGCAAGAAACTCAACCTTTTTGCTAATCTTTGCAGATCCAAGAACACAAATTCATACAAAGTCAGACAAATTGTTGGGTCACCAGAACCTGAAATGATTCAAGAATTTGTAATCCAGTCAGTTGAAAACACCAACCTGACAGAAGATTGGTATGAAGAAGTAAAAATCAAAGGCAAAAAGGTAAACATGAAACTAGACACAGGTGCACAGTGTAACGTGTTGCCACTCAGCCTGGCAGGGAGATTAAATCTGGAAATCCAAAGGTCTCCAGTAAAAAGTTTAATTTCCTTTTCAGGACATCGAATTCCTGTCGAAGGACAAAGTCTAGCAATGTGCATGGTGAAAAACATGACTGCCTACATACGTTTCATCATATCCAGAGATAACACATGTCCCATCCTAGGCAGACAAACCTGTTCCAATTTAGGTCTTGTCAAGCGAGTAAACACCTGTCAAGTAATTACACAGGAATACCAAGAATTATTCGAAGGGATAGGATGTTTGAAAGGATATGAATATGAGGCAAAGTTTCAGACTTCGGACATGAACATGCAAGTAAGACCACCAAGACCTATTCCTCTATCTATTAAAGAAAGTGTAAAGAAAGAACTTGAGGAAATGGAAGACAATGGGATTATAAAGAAAGTAAATTACCCTACCCCCATCTCCAGTCAGATGGTTATAGCAAAACAGAAAGGAAAAATACGTATATGCATTGACCCATCGGATATCAATAAAGTAATTCTAAGAAGCCATTTCCCATTATGGACTTTTGATCAGATTGCAGTAAACCTGCATGGTTCAAAATACTTCACAAAGTTGGATCTGAAGAAAGGATACTGGCAGATCAAAGTAGCCCCCAACTCACAACGCTACTTTACCTTCAGCACTCCGTGGGGAAGATATATGTTCTTGAGAGTTCCCTTTGGAATTAAAACTGCTCCAGAAATATTCCAGAAAATCATGGCAGACTTACTCCAAGACCTTGAGGGTACAGAAAATTCAATGGACGATATCCTGATTCATGCTCCGGATCCACAGACCCTGGAAATAAGAACAAGAGCTGTACTACAGAGGCTTAAAGAAAATGGAATCAAACTGAATAGAGATAAATGCAAATTTCAACTTCAAGAAGTCCAATTTTTAGGTCATATTGTCACAACAGAAGGCATTAAAATTGACCCTGAGAAAGTGCGTGCAATAGGAGAAATTAAGTCGCCAAGCAACAAGCAAGAACTACAACGTCTCTTGGGAATGGTACAATACCTGAGCAGGTTCATCCCTAACCTTGCAGAGAAAACCAAAAACATGAGGTTGCTTTTGAAAAAAGATACACCTTGGCTATGGGACGAATCTCTCGATTGTGATCTCTTAGAGATCAAGACTTTGCTCAGAACTGCACCAACTCTGAAATTCTTTAATCCCAACGGAAATCTGACACTTTCAGTAGACGCCAGTTCATATGCCCTTGGAGCGGTTCTATTACAAAACGGAAAGCCCATAGCCTACGCTTCATCAGCTCTCAACTCCACTCAGCAGAACTACGCTCAGATAGAAAAGGAAGCTCTTGCCATCAAATTTGGATGCGACAAATTCCATCAACTCATTTATGGCAAAACTGTTGACGTCGAGACGGACCACCGTCCTTTAGAAACCATATTCAAGAAGCCATTAAGCAAAGCACCCCCGAGGCTCCAGAGAATTTTTCTACAGATACAACAATATGATCTCAGGATTAAATACAAGAAAGGAAAAGAACTGCTAACAGCTGATCTACTAAGTAGAGACTGCTCATATGAAGACACCTACTTGGAAGAGAACTTTGAAGTACTGATGACCACCCCGACAAATAAGTCAAGCTATGAGGAACTTCAAGCTCTTACAAAAGAGGACCAAGAACTACAAGAACTTAAAAACCTAATCTTATATGGCTGGCCAAACTACAAATCAGCAGTTCCTGAAAGCTGCAAGAAATACTGGCCATATAGAGATGAACTCTCGACAAACGAAGACCTAATCTTCAAAGGTAGCAGAGTCTTCATTCCGCTAAGGTGGAAAGCAAAGATACTCAAGTTAATCCACGAAGGACACCAAGGAACAAACAGCTGCTTGAGAAGGGCCCGAGACGCAATATACTGGCATGGCATGTCCCAAGACATCATCAACACAGTAGAAAATTGTAGGACTTGCCAAGCGAATCAGAGGAACAAGACAAAAGAACCAATGATCATAAAAGAGATACCGAGTCTTCCTTGGGAGATAGTCGCAGCTGACATTTTCTCAATAAAAGGAAAAAATTACCTGTTAATAACAGATAACTACTCTGGATTCATTGATTTCAAAGAAATGAAGACAATGAACTCTGCAGAAACTATTGAATCTCTTAAAAAATGGTTTAGCGTACATGGAATTCCCAGACTCCTGGAAACTGATAATGGACCAAACTTTACGTCCAGGGACTTTAAAGACTTTCAAAAGAAGTGGTTGTTCGACCACCAGACATCAAGTCCTCTATATCCTAAATCAAACGGATTAGCAGAGAGAGCGGTACAGACAGCCAAGATCCTCATCAGGAAGTGTTTGGATTCAGGACAAGAAGTGGAACTAGCACTTTTGAACTTTTACAACACTCCTAGAGATGGTCTTCCTTCACCAGCTCAGTGTCTGTTCAGTCGCAGGACCAGAACCCTCCTTCCCACTAGCACTCATCAGTTGGAACCAGAAATCCAAAAGGGACATACACAAAACCTAAGAAATAAGCGGGAGAGGCAGAAAACACACCACGATAAGACAGCAAAGACAACCCGAAGCTTCAAGGAAGGTGAAAAGATAATGCTGAAACAGCATCACCGTGAATGGATCCCTGCCAGAGTTACCCAAGAAGTAGCTCCAAGATCATATAAAGTGCAAACACCTACTGGTGAGTACCGCCGCAACAGCTCCTTCATGCGACATACGAATCTGGAGAGTCCAAAGCAACAGCGAAGGAGAATCCCGGAGATCCCCAAGTCAACTCTACCGGAAGGACCTGGCCCGAGCGGTGATAAGGAACAGGCTCAAGTTCCTGAAGAACTCAATACTTCTCCAAGACCATTCTCAGGCCAGGAACCCAGGAGTAATCACCAGAACGCGGAGCACAAGAACGGCACCCTGCCCATTACAACAAGGTCCGGGCGGATCATCAAGCCACCCAAACGATTTGAAGAATGAATTTCTTCAAAGGGGGAGATGTAACGGCAGCTGGCATGCCTATATAGTAAATTATCTGTGAACACATATTTATCACTGATGATACTCTGTGCAGTTGCCTTTTGACTGTTTGTAATATCTACCACATGTAAACATATGTCTTATAATTAATATGCTATATCTGATGTTGGCCGAAAAGAAATAAAGTATTTCTTTTAAACTTCCAAATACTTCTTGCTTATTAACGTCAACAAATACAAGGACGTTACACAAAGGACCTAATTCTGGGACTAACATCCGCTGCACATTTCAGGAAGGAGTGGTCGTCCATACAATAGCAAGATATCATTTTGCTGCCAATGTACAATGTTGAGCATTTTCCATGTCGTCATTTTGTCGATCCCCAATCTTCTAGGGTGTTTCTTTAAGCATTTCACGATGTCATTTAATGCTTCATGCGATCCCGCCCGGCATTCAATAAGTAAGTATTTGATCGTACCACCTCCAGGAGACCATCCCATTGCGGCCGAATCATTTCCACCCAACTTATAACGCCGTCCATATCGCGTAATTGAAATTAGTGTAAAACTCAAAGAATAAGACCTTAATCTCTTAATTCTTTACTAATTTCAGTTGGCTCAACATAAATCTTCTCAATTATTAATTTAGTACAGTGGCGTGACATGTCACACTTCTTCTAGTTCTTTCGCAAGCTCGATTAATCCCATTGAAAGCCAGTTCAGGCGTCAATCCCGTGCTAACCCGTCATGCATGACTTCAAATTTGGAAATTATTAGACCTGAATATTTGCAGTGGCATCTGCTTCCACTGAAAGTATTTAAGACACAATGCTGCCTCTTTAAATCACTGTCTTTACTCCCACATGCCTGTGTAAACTTTAACCATGACCTTATCAATTCTCAAAATTCTGCCTATCGAGTATCCTGAGAATCAATGTTCTTCTTGTCTACGGCGGATTAACACAATAATTGTTCCCTAGAGTTATCTGCGTCGAGTGGTCAGTCTGTACTACTAATTCTCCACTCTAACTCCAGGATTCCTTTATCTACTCAGGCTGTTCAAATTTTTTTCAAGACAGTTGTTCAAATCCCCAATGATAATCTGCTAAATTTCGATAATTATTGAAACTCTCATTAAACAGACTAACTACACCTTCCTGACACAGAAGTGTCCAGCATCAAGATATGGCGTACTGCCCATTTCTTCATTTGATGACTGTGTCAAATTACAGCTGAAGAAACATACTAAGCATATAACTGGTTTAAATTTCATGTAATCTCATCATGCCTTCTGCTGGCAAATATTTACTGTAAGATTCAATACTATCAAGATGGTTTTATTTGTCTTCATCCAAAAAAATGTTTCAGAAATAGAATCTTGGAAATCTCTACTAAAGACAAAAATTATACATTTGTCAATTCAGGATAACCTTCCCTTGTCAGAGTGTATACAGGATATTTAAGATCATATGCAGTTGGAGGCATCATGAGAAAAAAGAAAAAATCGGTTGCCTGACGCGTCTTTTTATGGTGATCAAACTTCTCTCTTCACGGGTACGCTAACTGGATCTTCAATTCTATTTTCACCTTAAGGCTCATATATCTGGATGCACAGGCTAGTATGATTTGATAGAAAGCGCTATTAAAATGAAGTTAAGATATTTGTATCCAGCAATAATTATCAGAACTCACCTCTGCTGTGAGAAAATTATATCAGAGCTATGATGAAAAAAAATGCTAAGTCAAGTACGTGGTGGAGACAGGAAGGAGAGACATCAATAGAACATAGACGCAACGTTATTAATCAAGACAATAGGTCTCTAATTTTCCAATACTGCAAAGGAACAGGTCACACTTTCGCATTAGGAGAACCTAGAATACATTACAATAACATAAACAGCAAATATCAAAGGCTTATAATTGATTTTCTATTATTCAGAAAACACAATAGCATTAATAGAAAATAGATTTGCCCGAAACATATAACACAATATATCCTAGTACCAGCTAATAATATCAACAATAATATAAGTAACTTATATGTAATAGCCAATAACTATTATAAAACTACTTAAATAATAGAATTTCTTACCTATAAGATAATTCATAGAATATAGCAAACAATAGTAGAATATGTGTAATACCTTAATCAAAAAAATATGTCTTAAGAAAACAAATAATATGCAAAACTTTCTAATGTATATATATATATGTACATAGAATCATAATAGTTTTAGCATCAGGCGACGTTATATTTTCTTGATATATTGTATATGTTTCTCCTGTAGAAGGGCGGACAAGCTCGAAAGCTCGAGAAGACCAGAATAAAAGATACTCATCCCCATAGACGTTTTACTTTGATATCAGAAATCAATGATAATATTAAGGTTTTGCCACAAACAATGTGAATCGTAAAAGACAGCGGCGAGAGATGCGGTATACACCGCCTCAACATAACTTTCATTGCCTGATAAAATGCCAGTGAAACGGAAAGCATAAATTAAAATTCACGATTTATAATAGACTGTTAATCTCAGGATGCGTGGACTACTTCACCAATACTTAAAAATAGTATGGCTTTTCATTAGGTATATATTTCTAAAGTATAGGGGAAGAAACATATACTAAATTCGAGCCCCGCGGCGGGCGATATTGTTGGGTTCCCGTGTTTGGATAGTTGAAAAGGGAGGATACACGATGTGACTTATTAAAGTTTCCTTACTTAAGTATATATATATATATAGCAATTTAGGCCAACAACCCCATGTATATAACCCGCAGCAAGACCTTAATGTTGTATAATAGCAGCACAGCTGTCAATGATGCACTATCGACATAAGTCTTTACTTCATCACATGTAATGCAATTTGTGCAAACAGGATAAATTTAAAAAAAAAAAGGGGGAGCTCTGTAATTGATTAAGAGTT
Source organism: Cordylochernes scorpioides (assembly GCA_030710605.1). NCBI lineage: Eukaryota > Metazoa > Arthropoda > Arachnida > Pseudoscorpiones > Chernetidae > Cordylochernes > Cordylochernes scorpioides. The sequence goes on along the minus strand of CP092870.1, from coordinate 48,409,060 downwards.
GAGCTAAAGCGGGGATCGAGCATATAATATTGTCAGAACAATGGTCTAAAGATGGAAACAGCCGCGACACTAGTATACAATTTCATCAGACAACCCATGAAATCGTTATTAAATTGGGCAATCTATAAAACACTGAAACACAGACACTCGCGACAATGTATGTGGCCGGTAATTCATGGGAGACTTGATTATTTGTAACATTCCCTTCAAATAGGTAAGAAACATACAACATTTCATTTAAACAGTGGGAGTAGCACCATAAGGCAAATTATGTATGAAATAGGTAACAGAGGAAACAAGAAAATTTCTCTAGATATTTATTTAAATATCTTAAAATTTGGGAACATGTCTATACTGACGAGATATGCTATTTACATAGTAAAATTTAGATAGAGGTGACCTGAAGTTACTTTATAGCCCTTTAGGGCCCATGCGAAATCTAGGTTGGCTACTACACAAAAGGGGGGGGGGGGGGAGGCGCTAAGTCATAATGACAAATGGCTTACCTTTTTTCGAAAGTGCCGGCAAAGGTCTGGTCTCCTGTCTGCAGACAGTCCTTTCACTGAGCGACTCCGATCGAATCTTGCCTTTTGGCAAAGAACCTCCTTTTATTCATGTCTCTCTCCATTTTCATTCGCCGAAAGAAACACCAATCAAAATGGCCAACGCTCCAGTATCAATTTCATAGACGCCCCAGGCCTCATCAAAATAGAACATATAGTATTACCAAAACAAAAAATCTAAAGAGAGAAACGGCCCCGGCACTAGTGTAAGATTTCAGACTCCAGGCCTCGGCGATAGTGTAAAATTTCAGACCCCAGGCCCCTTCCTTCCACATGGATTGAAATACCATCCTCCCTTTTTCTCGGGACGATATATATATATCGCCCCCCTCCGTCTTAGCTATAAATCGACACAGGCCCCTTTTCACTTGAACTGTAATATAACGCTTTCCTTTCTCGGGAAGGATATTTTATAAGGTTCAGTCCTTTAGAGATCTTCCTTCTCCATTTTTTTTTTCTGGTCACCTTTACCTAAATTTTTGGTGAGGGGAATATATGTACATATGAAACAACAGTTTCCATCTCGGATGTCTCTGGATGTCTTCTTCTTTACCAGGCATCAGCTTTCGGCATGGAAGTCTGGTGTCACCAAGTGTCTAAGTTTCTGGGCAAAAAAAAATGGTCTGTAAGTCTATGTGGGAGGGAAGCCATGTATCCATTTGATTTGATTATACATACGCCTTCTGTTGGGGTATGGTTACAAAAACGTGCCCCAACAGCTTCTACTTCTAGCAACTATTTTCACTGTGTTGTCGTAAATTCTTTACCTCTTAAAGGCTGCCAATAGAGAACCTCTAGCTGAACTACTAGCTCCTATAACTCTGGCAATCCTTCAGGATTTTCGAGTCATGGGCGACTGCTACCTACACTTATTTCCAAGTGATGCGCAGAACGGCCTCACCTTCCCGGAAATTCACCTCCTCCTCTGTTCGTCGCGTGTTAAAGATGCCCAACACTCTGCTTTTGTTGTGGTGCAGACCTACCTTTATCTAGAGGCAGTTGGAAAGTCTTTTGGCAGTCTTGCATCTCTGAGCACGACGCAATGTGGCTGTATGTATGGTTCTGCATATACTACCTCACCCTTCCCATCTGGTCTCTTCCTATCACTGTTCCATTAAGTGTGGCATTGCCATAGGTTTTGGTCCTTCCTTGATGTCAGACCTATTATATGAATGTTTTAGCATAACTTTATTAACATCCAATAACGCGATATCCCAAACTCAGGTATATTTGCGTCAATACATTTATTTACATCATAAAAAAATTGGATATATACAAGCCTATACAATTAAATTAATCTACATAATTATCTAAAAAAAATTGGTCGAGGAGAAAAAACAAACAAACATACATTAGCAATTTTCTCAAAATTTCCTTCCCTCTCTTTCCGAGTTCAAAAGATAGTTGTATTTATATCTACTAAATTCATCAAAATTTTTATATATTATTTTCTCATCCATGAATTTTTGTATCTGTCCAATGCTACCAAATTTTCTTTCCCTATAATCCTGAAAAATTGGGCATTCCAGAAGTAGATGTTTCGAGTCTTGAATTTCACCTCCCCAGAAGCATTCTGGTTCCTTCACCGCGCCGATAGTTGCCAAAAGATTTCCAATATAAGAATGTCTTTGCCACTTTATAACGTCCTCAGGACCTGCAGAGCTGGATATTATGGAATGACCTCGAAAGCAGTGACGTCAATCTTCTTGTTTAGTACAGGTTTAACAAGGTATTTTCCACACTAAAAATCAAGGGAATTCTTGGAAAATACTCTTCATCGTCGTGAGAGCTTCCTCAAATGTACACAATTGTATATATTTTTATGCATAATATATTTACCTTTGTTCACACAAATTTGACTTTTTATTTTATACATAGAGAGAGAGATACCAAGCAAACATTCAACAAAAAATAGTGTTTCATATATATTGCTAATTTTTCTGCTTATAATTTGTAGGATATCAAAAAATATCTTTAAAATTCTAATCTCTATAAGTCAGAATGTATTTAAAATCTTAAATTATTTTGAAATCTTTTATTTAAGGCATCAATATATAAGTATTTCGATTAAGGAGTGATATGCGTGGTTTTTGTGAATAATTCAATATTTAATTAGCTATATTCAGCAAAGTTGGATGCTGCTAGAATCCAAGCTAACTTTTCATAGAGGTGAAAAGGATTAGGATAAGTTGAAGGACTTATTCATTTAAGGATTTTAATAATGATGATGCTAACTTGATACTATTAAAATTATAATGAGAGAGTGAAAATTATTAAGATGAAACTTAATAATGTATATGCTTGGTTTTCCCTTTAAATTCGTTTATAGAGACGATTTATTCACTAGTTTTATTATTACACATATTTTACTTTGAACCCTTTATTATAAGAGAGAGAGAGAGACATTTACACCTTAAAAATACACACCCTTTTTATTGTTAAACTTTACATTATATAAATTATCTAAATTTAAATTAGGATTGTAATTTTTAAACTTAATGTCTTATAAAGAAAAAATAAAAGGGGAGTGTTTGAAAAACAATTAAATATAAAGTTGAAAAAAAAATTATAAATAAAATCTTGATATATATTTATAATTACTCTCTCTCTCAATACTAGTGAATTTCTAGACAAAATATTCCTTAAAAGTATGCAATTTTTTTAAACCCCAAAATGTTATTTAATTATAATGTCATTAAGCACCGCTAGGATTCGTGCTGTTAATTTACTATGATTTTCAATGAAAATAAGTTATCCATATTAACTCAATGAGCTATACATATTATGAAGTAATTATGTGAATAAAAATATATATTGTAAACTTACACACAATGGAATAAACATATTTTTATAAACATTACATACTCTTTTATGAACTTTGGTAAGTTTAAACCTCGCAAGATGACCCAAAATCGGTACACAACAATATCAAAATAAAAATATTGCACTTCCTTTCATTATATTATCCCAACCCAATATACAAGTATATTAAGAAAATATTTTGGTAAATTACGATATATTGACAAATTAGACACTTAAATTGTCAATTTATCTAAAATATAAAGAACTATAGATGGTCGTTTAGTTATGCATTTGTTTGAAACATTGTTTTCCATTTTGTTGCCAAACAAAACAATTTGAAATTTCCAATATGATTAAATATTATTCTATATTAAATTTTATATAATATATATACAATTGATTTTTGACATTTAAAATATATATTGCTTAATATACATGAACAAATATTTATTTTAAAATTTTGTCTAATATAGATATTTTTCATATATTTGAGTAATACGACACTTCTTTATAGGTTTCTTTTCAATTTTAAAAAATATTTTGATATTCCATTTATTGATGTATATAAACAATGATTGGTCCAAAATATAACAAATGGTTTTTGCCCCATTTATTAAAAACTAAATATATCTTTATTTATTTAATTCAAACCTACTAAATTTTAAATGGACTAATAATTTTTAAGTCCTGGTCAAAATTTGTCATATTTGTTTATTTCATGCTAGAACAAATTGAAGTTTTAGGTTAAATCAAAGTTTGGTTATTTCAAATATATGTTTGTGTGAGTTTTTATATATATTTTAACTTATCAAAATATTTGTAACAATGTATATTTCTTTATTGATCTGTTTTTGTTTACATTTTTGTAAGTTAGTATAAGACTTCTAGTTTTAATAAGTTTTGACTATCACTTTTTCTATTAACACTTGTTCTGTCAATGATTATTAAATTAAAAAGCATCAAATATATATATTTTTAAATGGGATTATTTTTACAACAGAATATATAGTTTTGAAAAGAATATATAGTCTTCAGGCAATGTTAGCCTTTATCAAAAGACAAATTTTTATGTTGCACTTTTACTTTTTAAGTTTTATTTTATTACACATGTTTGCGTTGTTTTCATCAGTGGCCAGAACCCCATTTGGTTACCTGTACTCATTAGTGTAATTTACTCTTTACAAATAAAAGGTAATAAAACTAAATCCAAAGAAATTCAAAAACAATAACAAGACTCAGAACGAAACACTATAAATGATAAAGCACAATTAGGATTATAGATACAAGAAAATAAGATTGTCAGATGATGGTAAAAATGCTGTTACCGAAGCATCACACACTATTAAATTATTTGGATTAGGTCTTATTTTCTTGTATCGAAACACTACAAAGGAATGACAATACATCCAGATGGCACAAGAACCTATAGGACAATTGTCCTGGTGTGGAACTAACACCTACCCACATATTCTCATGCCCAGCAATGGCTGCAGCCTTGCAGAAAATTGACATGGACCCATAGCAGCAGCTTTACACACACAAGATAGAAGACATTGCTGTGATAGAGATGTATGGAGATATCTGAGGCTCTTCGTTGGACACAACAACAACAACAGAAAATTGACATGGACCCAGAACAGCAGCTTTACACACCCAAGTTAGAGAACATTGCTGGGATAGAGATGTATGGAGACATCTGAGGCTCTTCAGTGGACATAACAACAACAACAGAAAATTGACATGGACCCAGAACAGCAGCTTTACACACCAAAGATAGAGGACATTGCTGTGATAGAGATGTATGGAGACATCTGAGGCTCTTCATTGGACACAACAACAACAGAAAATTGACATGGACCCAGAACAGCCGCCTTACACACCCAAGATAGAGGACATTGCTGTGATAGAGATGTATGGAGACATCTGAGGCTCTTCATTGGACACAACAACAACAAAAAATTGACATGGACCCAGAACAGCAGCTTTACACACCCAAGATAGAGAACATTGCTGTGATAGAAATGTATGGAGACATCTGAGGCTCTTCATTGTACACAACAACAACAACAGAAAATTGACATGGACCCAGAACAGCAGTTTTACACACCCAAGATAGAGAACATTGCCGTGATAGAGATGTATGGAGATATCTCAGGCACTTCATTGGACGCAACAACAACAACAGAAAATTGACATGGACCCAGAACAGCAGCTTTACACACCCAAGATAGAGGAAATTGCTGTGATAGAGATGTATGGAGACATCTGAGGCTCTTCATTGGACACGACAACAACAACAGAAAATTGACATGGACCCAGAACAGTAGCCGCTCCTAACATGGAGTACATCCTGTATCCCTGGAGACCTTACAGGGTACTATCAGCATGGCCAGCTGAGCCCAGGTTGTTTAGTGAGCTTGTTACTGCTCCCCCTCCTCTGACATGAGGAACAGACACCATATGTAGCCACTTCTAACATGGAGTACATCCTGTATCCCTGGAGACCTTACAGGGTACTATCAGCCGGGCCAGCTGAGCCCAGGCTGTTTAGTGAGCTTGTTTACTGCTTCCCCTACTCCTTTTTCATCCAGGCTTGGGACTGGCAAAGACAGTTATATATAATTGTCATTTTAAAATAGTACAGACTGTACTTTTGCATTGTCAAGATGTCAATACTGGAGTTCTACATGAGGGGTGTTTGTTCCAGGTCCTAGGTGGGGTAGAACATGGAATTTTACACCCCCGAAGAATGCCCCCCAAGTCAGCCCAATTTGAAGTCTTGGACAGAACCCTTCCGCCATTTTGATGGTAAGTTTATTCAAAGCATGCTGATCCAGTCTGTGCCAATCTACCCCATGTCTCTAGCTGAATGGAACAATGCCTAAACATCATCAAACAAGAGTAGATGGTCATGTATTGCCCACAGATATCTTGTGTGGGATGAATATTGGGAATATGTTGTATCGGTACTTTCCTATAATCCTTCTTCTTCTTTCTTATCTCCACTCAATCGTATTAGGGTATCAAGTTGTGACCTTTGATGGTGTCTGTTTGACAACCATCATGACTGGGTGAAGTAGAATGCGTCTGCCTTTGTCATTAAGACTGGGAGCACTACTCAGTGGCAGGCCACTAATTTAGCTCCATAAGAAATGGCCTCCTCTGACATGAGGAACAGACACCATGTACAGCTGCTCCTAACATGGAGTACAAACGCTGCTCATCCTGTATTCCTGGATTAGGAGACCTTACAGGGTACTATCAGCCGGGCCAGCTGAGCCCAGGTTTTTTAGTGAGCTTGTTACTGCTCCCCCTTCTCCTTTTTCATCCGGGCTTGGGACAGGCAAAGTTTTAAAGTTTTTTATTGTTTTGCCGAACTCTCTCTCTTTCAAGCATTTCTTCCCTTCCACAGGAGACAAAATAAGAAAATGTATAAGAAGATGAATTTTTTATATACCATCATTCATATAAGATCAGGTGCTGATATTAAAAATAAAGTAGGCATATCCTGACCAGGAGCCCATATGCTTTTCAGAGGGAACAGGCTAAATCAATGTTTAGTTGATTTCTGTTCCACCAGATGTCGCTCTGCCTTCTGAAAAAGCATATGTGCTCCTGGTCAGGATATGCCTACTTTGTTTTTAATAACATTTTAATTACATACACCAATACCTCGCTTTGTGTCGTTTTGTTTTGCGTTTTCTTTTGAAGTTGCGTCGCTGCTTAATTTTTACTGATTTTCACTGTGCGTCATTAGATTTTCGAAGTTGCGTTGTTTTAGATTCGAGTCTTTAATTAAAAAAAAATTTTTTTTTCTAAAATATGGCAACACCTTTGTTTTTGATTGCGCCTTCACATATTTTCACTTTGAGTCATTTCAATTTGCGTCGTGTTTTTTTGGAACATAACCCCGACGCAAAGCGAGGTATGGATGTATTTACATATAATTAGGAAATATGCTTTTAAAGATAAATGGAGAGAGGGAGAATGACATATATATAATAGTGTATGAGTATATATGTAAAATTGTATTTGTAGTAGACAATGTACTATGGAGAAAATTTAAGAAAATAAGACCTAATCCAAATAATTTATTAGTGTCTGACATTTCGGCAACAGCATTGTTACCATCATCAGACCAAAGAATAATTGTCATTCAGTCATTTTTTCTTTTGTCTGATGATGGTGACAATGCTGTTGCCGATATGTCACACACTAATAAATTATTTGGATTAGGTCTTATTTTCTTGTATTATAATCTATAATCCAGATACACATCCTCAATATGGACCTAATCTGGCTGAAATTTTAACTGGAAATAAAGAACATCCTGGAAGAGATAAATGTCGCATTTTTGGTCAAGAAAAATTAAAATGGACCAAGTTCTGGGCAAAAATAGTTGTTTTTTAGTCAGAAAATGATGATGACAATATTGCTGTATCATGTTTGATTGTCAGATAGATACAAAATTATATCGGGGAAAAAAAAAATCCATAAAGCAGACATAAAGCCAGTTCATCTATATACAGTCGAACCTCTTTAATTCAACACCCCAAGGGATCAGAGCTTTCGGTTGAATTAAAGGAAGTGTTGAATTAAAGTTATTCAGATGATTAGCTAATCATCTAACTTGCTAAAATAATATTTTTTAAAAATTGCTTTGTAATATAAATTAATGATATTAATTGAAACCGTTGTGTGTGTGTATTTTTTTGTTTTTATTTTCATGATTAACTTTTAGTATCAGGGGCAAAATGGCAATAATATATATTTTTGAAACATAAATAATTACAAATAATATTTTATTCTAATTGAAGAATATAGCAGTTGAAAGAAAATAAATATGGAAAATAAAAAGAAAATTTTAAAATAATATTTAAAAATAATCATGAAGAGAGATCTTTTAAAAATTCCTTTATAGATGTCTGTTTTTGCACTGAAATCCTATTCAGGATGTATTCCATGCATGTCTTTCTTCCTCCGGAATGTGTTTTAAATAACAAAGAGCTTTTATTGTATTAAAGGCATCCACTGCTGCTGCAGGTGTTATTGATTTTGTGTTTAAATCTTATATAATAACAAGGAAATGGAATATTGAAATTAAATGTTATCATAATCATTGTGGCTACATTTTAAGAAGATTTATTTATTTAAAAGGTAATTATTTGTAAATTTTAAAATAACTAAAATATTTCAATGCTGAAAATTAAAAAGAAAATAATATTATTAATTAGCACACAAAGCCTAAATTCCCGCGTAAAAAAGAAAAAAAAAACAAACAAACAATAACACTCGCGACATTGTGCAACGGCACTGCAAAGTGAAACTTGAACTAACAGAAACCAAAAGTGCGCAGGCGCGATTTTATCAGCACCCGCCGATCATCGCCACCGCCGTAATACCTTTTTAACGGTAAAGTTGTATGTAAAAAAACATTCAACCGTCGAAATTCAAATTTTAAAATGTTCGAACTATCGGAACTGTCATATTATCGATACTGTCAAATTACGGTTTGTTATTTGATAGGCTGGAGGTCGGGACATCAGAATAGGGTAGAATTAAGGTAGAGTGTCGAATTTGTGTGTGTCGAATTAAAGAGGTTATACTGTATATAAAAAAAGGTAATAAAAGAAACTCATCTTCCTTCACCATGTTTTTCGTCTAATAAAAAATCGCCTCTCAGCTTTTTGGCTGAGATGATAGTGATATATACTCTCTCTCTCTATATATAAATGTCATTTATATCTTTGCCTACGGCCATAGCACATTGAAAACACCGGTTCTCGTCCGATCACCTAAGTTAAGCAATGTCGGGCCCGGTCAGTTCCTGGGAGGTGATATATATCTTTATAAAAATCCAAAAATATTATCAGCAAATATCCATTCTCTACTCAATCAATTTTTATAGAATACAGTTAAACCTGTCTATAGCACCCCCTCCAAATAGCCCTCCCTCTCTATAGCGCCCGATTTTAAATACGTAGTACGATGTGATTTACATTAAAAGTGACCTGTCTATAGCGCCCCCTCTAAATAGCCCTCCCTCTCTATAGCGCCTGATTTTAAATACGTAGTACGATGTGATTTACATTAAAAGTGACCTGTCTATAGCACCCCCTCCAAATAGCCCTCCCTCTCTATAGCGCCCGATTTTAAATACGTAGTACGATGTGATTTACATTAAAAGTGACCTGTCTATAGCACCCCCTCCAAATAGCCCTCCCTCTCTATAGCGCCTGATTTTAAATACGTAGTATGATGTGATTTACATTAAAAGTGACCTGTCTATAGCACCCCCTCCAAATAGCCCTCCCTCTCTATAGCGCCCGATTTTAAATACGTAGTATGATGTGATTTACATTAAAAGTGACCTGTCTATAGCACCCCCTCCAAATAGCCCTCCCTCTCTATAGCGCCCGATTTTAAATACATAGTACCATGTGATTTACATTAAAAGTGACCTGTCTATAGCACCCCCTCCAAATAGCCCTCCCTCTCTATAGCGCCCGATTTTAAATACGTAGTACGATGTGATTTACATTAAGTGACCTGTCTATAGCACCCTATTTTGGTAAGTCCCAAGAGGAGGCAATATAGACAGGTTTAACTGTATATTTTAAACACAAGGTATTAAGACCAAATCAAATAACCTTGTGTTTGTAATTTATATTCCACAAATTGTGCCTTGTTATTATAATATATATATATATATATATATATATATATAACTAGACGGGTGACCCGGGCTACGCCCCGGGATTGACCCGTGTGATATTTAGATAATATATATTTTTTTTATAATTGTTTGTTATTAGCATTATCTATTTGTTTGCATCAGCATAATTTAATCTAATCTTTGATAGAGGGCGCTGTTCGTGATCTAAGTAGAATAATTTGAATATATAGTTTTAATAATTGATTTATATATTTTTTAAAATAACCTATCGTCTTCCCCGTATTCTTTTACCTATGTATGGAAATTTTGGTTTGAATTAGTGAACTACTGCGAATTTGTATACCAGACATACAAACAAACAAACATACAAACATTCATTTTTATATATATAGAAAAAATATATATTACATAATATATATATAATAAATGTTTGTAGCTGCTGTTACAGAGAAACCAAAAATTCCTACTAAAAGCTATTTATTAGGAGTACAAATAAGTTTTGAGGGATTTTTTTATAAATTCGAAGCTTTATTCAGAGAAATCAGTATTTCATTCAAAGTATTGTCCATCTTTAGCTACGACTTTTTCCCATCTTTCAGGCAGCATACGGATTCCGTGTCGAAAAAATTCCTAGTCTTTTGAGGCGATCCAAACATTGACCCAATTTTTCGCCTCTTCGTAAGAAGTGAAGTGCTGCTCGGCCAGGCCATGTGTCATCGAACGGAACATGTGGTAGTCTGAAGGAGCAATGTCTGGTGAATACGCCGGGTGGGGTAGGACATCCCATTGAAGCGCCTCCAAAGTCTCCTTGACAACTTTTGCAACATGTGGCCGAGCGTTGTCGTGCTGATAGATCACCTTGTCATGTCTTTTGGCATATAGTGGGCGTTTGATCTTCAATGCTCGGCTTAATCGCATCAATTGTTGTTGGTAACGTTCTCCAGTGATGGTTTCGTTAGGCTGAAGTAGCTCATAGTAGATCACTCCGAGCTGATCCCACCAGAAGCACAGCATTAGCTTCTTGCCATGAATATTCGGTTTGGCCGTTGAAGTTGATGCATGACCGGGCTTAACCCACGATTTTCTGCGCTTTGGGTTTTCGTAGTGAATCCACTTTTCGTCCCCGTCACGATTCAATGTAAAAAACCCTTCCAATTTTGTCTTTTGAGCAGTAGTTCGCACGTGCAAATACAGTGCTCAATGTTTCCTGGCTTGAGTTCATATGGAACCCAATTTCCTTGTTTTTGCACCATACCCATGACCTTGAGACGGTTCGAAATCGCTTGTTGAGTCACTCCCAAGGTTTCAGCGAGCTCCTCTTGAGCTTGGCTTGAATCTTCGTCCAATAAAGCCTCCAACTCAGCGTCTTCGAACTTTATTGGTCTCCCTCTGCATTCTTTGTCTCTGGTGTCAAAATCGCCACTTTTGAAACGCCGAAACCAGTGCTCACATGATTTTATTGATAGAACATGTTTACCATATGCCTCACACAGCAATCGATGTCCATCAGTTGCACTTTTCTTCAAATTAAAACAAAAAAGCAGCGCTTCCCACAAATTGTGTTTTGTTGGCAAAAAGGTTGACATGGTTAGAGCACCAAAAAAAAAGTTCCTTACACTTGAGTGAAAAGACTTCTGATTTTTTGGGGGAAATGATGAAGCCTTAACATGAAACCTTACATGGTCCGATGCTATTTATATAATATTTGTTGTGGCTTCTTTTGCAAATCCCTCAAAACTTATTTGTACTCCCAATAATAGGAATTCAGCAATAGTAAGCTCTGTATTCAGGGGTTTTAAAAGCTTTCAAATCTGTTCAAAATCTACAAATAATAGATGGTGAAATAAAATTGAGACAATTAGAAAATATATATTTGCAAGAATTTTACCCAAAACTATGAAATGTTATGAATGTATGAAATGCTGAATGTTTGCCAATCAAATTCTTTTCCATTTTGTTATTACTAGTATTTTTTAAAGAATGACAAAAATTATTTACAATGATTTTTTGGTTTGAAAACACAAATTCCAAGAGCGACTACCAATTCAACACCAAATACACCTAATGTTGATAGGGAAAAGTAAAAACATATTTTGATAATTTTGGAAGTTTTGCGTGTTAACCCGGCATTGCGCGCGCCGGGTGAAAATTACCCATGGCAACATTTGAATGGAGAATTAACCAATAAAAAATCGGTTGGTGGAGATGTGGTTTCGTTTAGCTTCCTGACTCATCAATTAGTCTAAAGTTTTGGTTTCACATTTTGACAGCTCCCACTGAAATTCCATCTATTGTCACTGTCGGGTAAAAATTACCCGGCGCGCGCACTCACGTAATTTTTTTGTTGCATTTTTTTATAACATTTTTTTAAAGTGAGATAAATAATTCAAATTAATAATCTGAAAAATAACTATAATAGGTTGATATATTTATCAGCCTATATTTCTATATAAAATGGAGGAAAGAAGGTCATATTTATTAGATCAAGAAGAGATTATTGTAGAAGGTGATATTGAAGAAGATCATCTAAATGAGCATTTTTATGGAAATGACACTGGAATATATTCAGATATAGGAATTTTGTGGAATAAGGGAATTATCCCACAAACACATTTTTATATAGGGAGAGCCTCGAAAATCAAATGGTTCAAAAATTGTCCTTCACAAACACTAAAGCTGAGAACGCCTAATGTCATTACACATTTACTAGGCTTGAAAGGTGAAGAAGCAAAAAATTAAAATACACCTTTAGAAGCTCTTTTGAAGAAAATTCTTGAAATGTTTGGCCCTTGAACTCATCAAAGAGCAACTAAATAAAAGAAAAATAATTTCTTCACTGCCAAAAAGACTATTAAAAATTTCCTTTTTTTACAGATAAGTTAATTTAAATCATAAATGTATACTCTAAATATTTATTTCAATTATTATTTAGAAGGCACTTCAAGCCATAAAGAAGGTCAGGAACCGCAAGATAAAGCTTCCTACCAGATGTAGTGTGTCCCTCCAGTAAGGACAGGAAGACCTCGACTTTGTGCCATAAATGTGCAAAGCCAATTTATAAAGGACATACAATTGCAGTTTGCAATGATTTGTCTAAAATATCCTCATGGAATTTTATATATTCAATATTGAAAAGGAGCAATAGTTTCATATTTTATATGCCATTACCAATTTTGAGGATTATTCAAGAATAGTTTTTAAAATGTTTAATCTGTGTAAAAAATATAAATATTTTATTAATAATTGCCTTTTTTGAAAATTAAAATGTTATAACTTTGAAATAGAAAAGGTTTTGTTTTTCCTCAGTTAATATTTATATTCAAAATATGTAATTTTAATATCGGGTAAATTTCACCCAGCGCGCGCAAGTACGTTACATTTTTAGCGCGCGCGCTCGAGGGTTAATACAGTAAAACAACCTCCATGAGAGGACACTCGCGCTAGAGGACACCTCTCTACAAAGGACAGTTTCCATCACCAATACAGTAGAACAACCGGACACCTCTCTACAAAGGACAGTTTCCATCACCAATACAGTAGAACAACCGGACACCTCTCTACAAAGGACAGTTCCATCACCAATACAGTAGAACAACCGGACACCTCTCTACAAAGGACAGTTCCATCACCAATACAGTAGAACAACCGGACACCTCTCTACAAAGGACAGTTCCATCACCAATACAGTAGAACAACCGGACACCTCTCTACAAAGGACAGTTCCATCACCAATACAGTAGAACAACCGGACACCTCTCTACAAAGGACAGTTTCCATCACCAATACAGTAGAACAACCGGACACCTCTCTACAAAGGACAGTTCCATCACCAATACAGTAGAACAATCTCCATGAGAGGACACTCCCGTTAGAGGACATCTCTCTACAAAGGACAGTTTCCATCACCAATACAGTAGAACAATCTCCATGAGAGGACACTCCCGTTAGAGGACATCTCTCTACAAAGGACAGTTTCCATCACCAATACAGTAGAACAATCTCCATGAGAGGACACTCCCGTTAGAGGACATCTCTCTACAAAGGACAGTTTCCAACACCAATACAGTAGAACAATCTCCATGAGAGGACACTCCCGTTAGAGGACATCTCTCTACAAAGGACAGTTTCCAACACCAATACAGTAGAACAATCTCCATGAGAGGACACTCCCGTTAGAGGACAACTCTCTATAAAGGACAGTTTCCAACACCAATACAGTAGAACAATCTCCATGAGAGGATACTCCCGCTAGAGGACACCTCTCTATAAAGGACAGTTTCCATCACCAATACAGTAGAACAATCTTCATGAGAGGACACTCACGCTAGAGGACACCTCTCTACAAAGGACAGTTTCCATCATCAATACAGTAGTACAACCTCCATGAGAGGACACTCCCGCTAGAGGGCACCTCTATACAAAGGACAGTTTCCATCACCAATACAGTAGAACAACCTCCATGAGAGGACACTCACGCTAGAGGACACCTCTCTACAAAGGACAGTTTCCATCATCAATACAGTAGTACAACCTCCATGGAGGGCACTCCCGCTAGAGGACACCTCTATACAAAGGATAGTTACCATCATCAATACAGTAGTACAACCTCCATGAGAGGACACTCCCGCTAGAGGACACCTCTATACAAAGGATAGTTACTGTTGTGTTGTTTATCTTTTATAAACTACAACTTATATATTTATTATTTAATTATAATTATTTATTTATCACACACATTTAAATTTAGTAAAGATTAATTATATATTTACAAAACACAGTCAGTCTATTGTTCTTAATTCCATTTTCTTAAATTCACATCACATTTCACATATATTTCACACTATTCTACATATTCCTCCCTTGTTTAGTTAGTATCTAATCATGTCCTTAAATCTAGAAGGAACATGTATTTGTCTTCCACTTCTAGTGATGACAGTCTTGTTTTCATTCTCATTAGGTGATTCATTTGGGTATAAACAGTCCATATCAGATATAGCAATCTGCTCTTCTGGTACAATATCTTCTAAGGTTGCTTCTTGTTCTGGTAGATACCTTGAAGTACTAGGAAGTTCCATTCTAATTTCTGGAGTCTTAATCAAAGTGGTATTCAAATCAATTCCTTTGTTAAAATCTTGTAAGACATTGGCATGTCTTAAATGCTTTGCATTCCTAATGATAAAGCTACCTGTCTCAGTATTGACTAACTTGAATGAATTTGGAGATATCGTCTCTAGAATGATAAATCTTTGGTTGTCATAATTTGGTGTCAACTTGCTTTTCATTTCAGTGTTTGCGACATAAACAATATTACCTTTCTTGAAGTCATGAGGCAAGGCCTTATTCTTGCTATCAGCATATTTCTTCATTCTTTCTTTATAGGCTTGATTATGCTCCATCACTTCTTTATCCATAAGAGAATCATTGTCATTTATATCATTGAGCTTATTTCTAATTTCCCTGGAAAAAAGAAATAATGCTGGTGTTTTCCCAGTAGAAGGGTGTGGAGTCGACCTGTATGCCATTAGAACACATTGAAGTTCTTCTTTCCAATCCTTTCCTTGCAATTTTACTGAAATAAGTTGCTTTTTTAAATATCTGTGGAAACGTTCAATTTTTCCATTGCTTTTAGGATAATATGGCGACACTCTTATATGTTTTATACCTGATTTCATAAAAAATTGCTCAGTATCTTTGCTTACAAATTGAAGACCATTATCTGAAACTATTTCAATGGAAAATCCATATCTTGCAAAAATTTCTTTTAATTTTGAAATTATAGTTTTCGAAGAAATATCATTTATTATAATCGCTTCCGGGAACGATGAATAATAATCAATAAGTGTCAAAATATATTTTGAATCAATTGGTCCAACTAAGTCTACTCCTACTTTATACCATGGTCTAGGAGGTATTGGTATGGTTGTTAAAGGTTGGTCATGCCTTAAAGGTTGATTGACTTCACAAATGTAACAATTCTTTATACGTCTTTCTATATCTTTGTCCATATTGGGCCAATAGTATTTTTCTCTTAAAATTTGTTTAGTTCTAGCAATCCCTTGATGAGTTTCATGAGCTAAGTCTAAAATATTTCTTCTAAGATCTGTTGGTATAACAATTCTCTTTCCTTTTAAAATGAGATTATCATAAACTGAAAGTTCTTCCTTAAATTTGTGCAAACTTTTAAGATCATCATCATCAATTTGATATGGCCAATTTCCAGTTTGAATTATTTTAGTTAGAAATTTGAAAAATGGATCTGCTTCACTTTGCTTCTTAATATCATTGAGGGAAATTGCCTTCATTTCTTCTGAAAATATGGAAAGTACTTTTTCCACATAATCATCAACAATATTTTCACATGAAATATTTGTTAAAGGTTTTCTTGAAAATATATCTGCAATATTTTGTTTGCCCTTAAGATACTCTATTTCATAATCATAAGGTTGAAGTCTCCAACTAAGTCTTTCAATTCTTGGTGGCAAGACTGTTGCCTTCTTGGGATTAAGCATATAAATCAATGGTTTATGATCTGTCTTAAGTACAAATTTATTTCCCCATAAATAGTCATTGAAATGCTCAACAGCCCACACACACCCAAGAGCTTCTTTCTCTATTTGTGAGTATCTTCTCTCAACATTAGTCAATGATCTACTTGCATAGGCCACTGGCTTTTTGCTTCCATCATTTTGTCTTTGTAGTAAAACAGCTCCTAAACCTACAGGACTAGCATCAGCAATTACTTCGGTAGGTGCATTCATGTCAAAATAGGCTAAACATGGATTTTTTGTAAGAGCTTCTTTCAATTTTCTGAATGAGTCCTCTTCTTTCTTGCTCCACTTCCATTTTATGTCCTTTCTTGTCAAATTATTGAGTGGTTCGGCTAACTTTGAAAAGTCTGGAATGAATTTTCTTAAAAATCCGCATGTACCTAAAAATGATTTTAGAGAATCTACATTTTCAGGTTTTGAAAAACTTAGAACACTTTCTATTTTCTTTGGATCAGGTCTAATTCCATCTTTACTAACAATATGGCCTAATATTTCCAATTCATTTAGAGAAAATTTACATTTACTTTTGTTTAGTTTGAGTCCAACTTGTTGAAATCTTTCAAATACTTTTTTCAGTCTTTGATCCAATTGTTCTATAGATTGCGCATATACAATCACATCGTCTATGTAGCATAACACTCCTTCTAAATGAGACAATATTGAGTTCATAGCTTTTTGAAAAGCTTCAGGTGCGCTGCAAAGTCCAAAAGGAATTTTGCAAAATCTGTAGCATCCTCTGGGTCTAATAAAGGTGGTCAATGGCCTGGACTTTTCATCAAGTTCAATTTGCCAAAAGCCTTTCTTTGCATCAAGTTTAGCAAAAACTTTTGCTCCCTGCAATGCTTGCAATATATTGTCAACTGTTGGTATAGGATATCTCTCTCTAACTATGGCTTTATTCACTTCTCTCAGATCAACACATAGTCTGATTTCTTCAGTACCCTTTTTTGGAACTGCCACAATGTTTGAGATCCATTCAGAAGCTTCATGGACTTCCTCAATAATGCCATCTTCTATCATTTTGTCTAGCTCTTGATTGATGGCTTCTACCATTTTATATGGAAAATGTCTGCATCTCTGAGCTACAGGAGTAACATTTTCTTTTAGAGTTATTTTTTGACTATAACCCTTCACATTTCCTTGACCTTGAAAAAGGTTAATGTTTTCTTGTATCAAATTATATATATCCTTCGGAATAACTTCCTGTTGAATATTCCTTATTTTTGTTCCACGCTTTATAATTTCTAATTCGAAACTTGCTTTCTTTCCTAAAAGAGGTTCTGCTTTACCTTCAATCACAAAAATTTGTTCCTTTATAGACCTTTCACCCCATGAAACATCTGCAAAGAAATATCCACAACATGGAAGAGGTGAAGTTTGTCCATAGGCATAAAATTTCCTTTCTGTACCATTTAAAGTTGGCATTTGAGACTTAGGAAAAATATTTTTCAAATTTTCAAGTCCTATGAATGTTGTATCACTACCTGTATCAATAGTCATTGTTATTTCCTTTCCATCTATATAGATACTTTCTTTGTTATCAGAGCCTAAAAAGAAAGTGTATTCATCTGAGTCTTCATTATTTTCTGAAATATTTTGAATATTTCTTTTCTTTCCTTCAATATTTTTATATTTATTTTTATTTCTACAAACTCTATTAAGATGACCCATCTTGTTACAAAATGTGCATTTCATATTTCTAGCTCCACATTTATATGGAGGATGTGTAGTTAAGCCACATCTATAGCATTCTTCCAAATTAGGTGCACTTACCTTGGAGGTGCTTCCTTTTTGATGGTACACATTATGAGCTTTTGGTCCTTTAACAGTTGATTCATTAGCTGCTTGGAAATTATTTTTATAGTTTACTCTATTTATTGAGGTCATATCTTCATTTGTCAATACTCTAAATTCTTCTTTGTCTGTTTCAAACATTCTTGATATCTCAATTGTTCTTTGAAGATTCAAATTATCTTGTTGCAACAACTTTTCTTTTAATTGCCTATTATAGCATTTTTCTATTATCTGATCTCTGATCATGTCTTCTTCTAAATTTCCAAATTCACAGGATTTGACTAATTCTCTTAGGGCAATGACATATGAATCAATATTTTCATCTGTATTTTGTTTTCTTTGCCTAAATTTAAATCGTTCTGATACAATATTTTTTTGTGGTGTGAAATATTTAGTTAAAGCTTCTTTTGCTTTTTCATATGTATCTTTTTCTTCTGGCAAATTAAAGAAAATTCTTTGGACTTGTGGTCCAAGGCAATGCAAAAGTGTTGCCCTTCTAACGTCATCTT
The DNA here is from genome assembly GCA_030710605.1 of Cordylochernes scorpioides. Classification (NCBI taxonomy): domain Eukaryota; kingdom Metazoa; phylum Arthropoda; class Arachnida; order Pseudoscorpiones; family Chernetidae; genus Cordylochernes; species Cordylochernes scorpioides. Next base: position 48,390,168 of record CP092870.1, on the reverse strand, counting down.
TCTTTGTTGAAACACCGCTTGCTAATTCATAAATTAAATATGAATTCATCCAATGTTTGTACTCGGAATACAAATCTGTAGCATTAAGGTTCAACGGTAATGGAGACGTCAAATTATTTGCCATCTTCTGTTACGCTTATTTAATTATTATTATTATTTTTTAATCCTCGTCGCCAAATATGTTGTGTTGTTTATCTTTTATAAACTACAACTTATATATTTATTATTTAATTATAATTATTTATTTATCACACACATTTAAATTTAGTAAAGATTAATTATATATTTACAAAACACAGTCAGTCTATTGTTCTTAATTCCATTTTCTTAAATTCACATCACATTTCACATATATTTCACACTATTCTACAGTTACCATCATCAATACAGTAGGACAACCTCCATGAGAGGACACCTCTCTACAAAGGACAGTTTTCATTGTTAAAATTACAATTTTTACTATGTAAAAACTCTCTGGTAAGAGGACACCTCTTTATAAAGAACACTTTGGCTCTGCAACAAGGAGTCCTTTACAAAGCAGTTTTACTGTATATACTGTATATATCATTAAAGCCTCAATCTAAAAGACAATAAGCCTTAATCCAAATAAATTAATAGGGTGTGAAGTTTCGCTAACAGCCTTGTTGCCACCATCAGACAAAACCAAAACATCACACACCATTAATTTATTTGGATTAGGTCTTATTTTCTTTTAGCTATAATCTATAATCCAAATTGTGCTTTATCAAAAGCTCTTTGATATATGTTTAGCATCATAATTATAAGATAAATTTTCTGCTTCATCAACTTTGGAAAGCTGTTTTGAATAAAGTACAAATTGAAAGAGATTCATGAGTGTTTCAATGGTTTGTTTTTTAAAAGAACCAGAATTTCTACCTGGTGTGTGTGTGTGTAAAAAATGGAGAGATTAATGGGGGGATTTAAAACTAATGTAGGTCAATGGATGCCTCTCAGAGAGGGCAATGGCACAAAGAAGCCCCCCCCCCCCGTTCCATTTCTCCAGTAGTCTTATTAGCATATTTCAATTTGAATAGAGTAAAACTACCTCCAGGGGTCAGTGGAAGGATGGTATGAACCATTGATTCCAGCATTGGGCACCTTTTTCTGATTTAAAAAAAATGCTCCAATGGCCCCCAAACGGGGCTTTGGCATATTTGTAAGTTTAAATTCGAACTGCACGAACTGCATATGTAGACATGTACTTACAGTAAAAGCAGTCACATACCTCTACCCACCAGGATTATTATGGCCTATACCAAGTGTACTAGGAATAAGGGGAAAAAAAAAGAACTACCTCCCTGTAAAGGACAACACCTAATTGCATGGCCAAAGTGTCCTCTATGGAGAGATGTCCTCTTACCGGAGAGTTGCTAAATAGTAAAAATGGTAATTTTGCCAATGAAACTGTCCTTTGTAGAGAGGTGTCCTCTAGCATGAGTGTCCTCTCATGGAGGTTGTTCTATTATAATTACAACCTTCATTTAGCGTCCACATATAACTAACTTCACTAGCTCCAATATGAAATGGTGACATGAGGAACAGACACCCTGGAGTATCCCTGGAGTCCTTACAGGGTACTATCAGCATGGCCAGCTGAGCCCAGGTTGTTTAGTGAGCTTGTTACTGCTCCCCCGCCTCTGACATGAGGAACAGACACCATGTACAGCTAACATGGAGTACATCCTGTATCCCTGGAGTCCTTACAGGGTACTATCAGCATGGCCAGCTGAGCCCAGGTTGTTTAGCGAGCTTCTTACTGCTCCCCCTCCTCCTTTTTCATCCAGGCTTGGGACCGGCAAAGACAGAGTTATTTACATTGAATGAAGATGAATGGTAAAACACAATCGAGAAAAGGAGATTAAGGGATTGAGCCATGTCATCCAGATACAACAGAGATAAAGAAGACAGCACACTGTGAGGAAGACAACAACAAACTCTACTAGACATATTTACAACCATCATGTGTAAGTAACCAAACGGGACACTGGCACATTTGTAAGAGCAAAAAAAAAACATCATTAAGTTGATAAAATTAACCACCCCACACAGAACCCGATTATATTGAAAGGAATGTAATAGAAGAGACCACAAGACTGGCGATTTGTATGGGTTTTGTTTTATTTCTGAAAGTACAAGTTGAATACAGATCAAGTCAAATTTGGTAGTGTATATTTTATTGCATACCAAAAAAAAAAATTGATAATGAAAATAAATATCTTCTTCTTTCTTATCTCCACTCAATCATATCAGGGTATCAAGCTTGTAGAGCTTGTTGATGGTGTCTGTGCTGGAGATGAGTAGAACTCATCAATGGATGAGTCAATACAGTCAATAATGTCTGCTTTCTTATCTCCACTCAATCATATCAGGGTATCAAGCTTGTAGAGCTTGTTGATGGTGTCTGTGCTGGGGATGAGTAGAACTCATCAATGGATGAGTCAATACAGTCAATAATGTCTTCTTTCTTATCTCCACTCAATCATATCAGGGTATCAAGCTTGTAGAGCTTGTTGATGGTGTCTGCTGGGGATTACTAGAGCTCATTAAAGGAAATTTAAATCTTCAATAGTACCTCTATTAAAGGACACTCTTGCTCCTGAAACTATCTATAAAAGACAGTTTTAATCACCAAAACCACCATTTTGACTAATTAACGATTCTCTGGTAAGAAGACACTGCTTTCTAAAGGACGCTTTGGCTCTGCTACTTGGTGTTCTTTAGAGAGATTCTAATTTTATACCTCAACGGGCGCTAGTTTTCTCAGTGGCTACTTCAGGATCTTGGACTATAACATCATCGTTAGAGAAGGAAATGGTTCGAGATGTTGGTGAAGTATACCTTGAACAGAGATACTGTCACAGCTATCGACCGACTTCTGTACAACGGAATTGTTTTCTTCGGTCACATCGCAGGGAGTACACCATACTGACTGATGTCTGGGCGACACATACCTGGACACCCGCTGCTTCGTGGACCAATTAAAGGGACTCACTGGCTTAACGAGACGGTACATCGAGCTCAAGACAGAGATGTGATCGTGTTTGGGATGTAATACGTACAGTGGGCCACAACGTTCGAATATGAAAATAATATTTAATCAACACTAAGTTTTGGCATTCCTAGAGGTAGACTCTTGTTGCACCCCGTTGCAATCTCTTTTCAAGTATTCCTCCATCACAGGATTTCTAATCAACTTTTGGCATTGCTAAATTTGCTTTGGAGATAAGCAATATCTCGGGTTTTGATGAATTTATTTCCATATTTCTAATCTTTGCTTATATGTGAAAAAAATAGTACAAATGTGAAATTGTACTGGGATAAGGTGGATAAATTAACAAAAAGGCTTCTCCTTATTGTGTAACTGAAAGTTGCTGATGGCTTGTGCCATTTATCAGAATAAATATAAACTATTAGTTTATTTTCAATTATTCCAGATGGTTAGCTTTTCTTGATTAATCAAGAATGGGTATTTGACCAATTCTGGAATAATTAACCTCTTAATGTCCATAGTTTACTTAAATACCATTTCTAAGATTCCACACTTCAGTGTAGCATATAAAAGCAGAATGATCCAATACAGTATTAGAGCTCTAAGAAGCGGTCTGGTAGATTAAATTGGTGAAACCGCAGAAAGAGTTCACCACTGATAAACTAAGACCTCCCAATATATATTTTTTCTTTGCAGTAAGGACAGTAGAAGTTTGTATTGTATATAAAAGAAACATTCCTTTTAAAATTCTTTCAATTTATGTGTAGAAATGGTGCATTATTCCTTTGTGTTAACTGATGATTGTGTCACAGGCAGCGACCACTCCACCCCAGCTGACCAAAACTTCCTCCCCAACCAGTATCAACCACAAGGCCAGCAGCCACAACCAGCAGCGGGACTTAATCCTTCCTCCAGCAATTTCTTCAATCCCTTCAGCTATACTTACCCTTACCCTCCACGGTTGGAAGATGGGGGGGCAGGTTACTCCCTGGGTGGGTTTGCCCCACAGGCTGCTGCGGTCAAACCCCCACCCACACAACCACAGACAACACCCCAGACAGAGAGCAAAGGAGAAGATACAGCAGCCAGTACCTCCGCACAGCCTCCTGATGGCTCAGATGGACTGGTTAGGAATAAGGAACCCTCCAAGAAACCTAAAAAAAAGAACATTGCCTTTGACAAGCTAAATATTAGGTAAATATAATCTTTATGTATGGTTTGCAATTTTGATGTTATTTTTATCGAATAGAAAGAGGAAAACTTTTTTAAAATTGTTTTTAAATGGATTCGAAATATTGCTACTACAGTAGAACCCTAATGAGAGGACAATCTTGCTAAAGGACAGTTTTCATTTGCAAATTTACCATTTTGACTATTTAGCAACTCTCTGGTAAGCGGACACCCGTCCCTAAAGGACAGTTTGACTCTGTAACTAGGTGTTGTCCTTTACAGGGAGGTACTCTATATGAAACTCATTTATCTAAAAAGCTCTTGAATATCACCTACAACCCACACCAATTCATACTTTATCATATTTCTTGAACCAAAATTGAAAATGCACAAAAAAATATTGATTTTAAATAATATCGAGTACGTTGGTTTGTATGATATATGTAAAATGATTGTTCCAATGAGGGCCCCCTGATTTTTGCAAAAGTCCAACCCCACCAGCGAGTACAAGTAACCAAAACGGGGGCTCTGGCATATTTGTAAGTGTAAAAGTTGAACTGCTTTTCACATGTTTAGACATGTGGTGTACTTACAGTAAAAAGCAATCGCCAATGATCATGATTATAATGGCCTGTACCACATGTACTAGGGATAATAATAATACAAAAAAAAGGTTCAGAAAGTGAAATAAGCCTATTTAAAAAAGTTTCTATCTAATACCGACATGGAGTTACAAGCCAAAAGCTGCCAAAAATAAAATGAAAATTTTTTCAGATTACGGGATATGTGAGAATGCACTTTAAGCTACTACCCAGCTTTATAGCCTTTTTCAATTCAAAATTTATATTTTCTAAATGATGCCATGTCTTTCTGAATGTAAATTGTTCAAATACTATTTTACATAATTTACAAAAAAGATGTAGTATTTGATTATATTTTCTTGTGGTTTTATACATTTTAATCGCCAGGAGTGTTAAAAAGAGTGAGTGGACCAGTAGGTAACACCCTCAATTCCCGACAGTCATGAACCGGGATTGAATCCCATGTTAACATTTTGTTTAATATGTGAATAACACCTTCATATATTATTCATTAATAAATGAGGAATATCCTGACCAGGAGCACATGTGCTTTTTAAATGGCAGAGTGCCATCTAGATGAACAGAAATCAAACAAACATTGATTTAACCTGTTCCTTCATATTTGGCCAACCCAATTTCTTGATAAATCAAGTAAAGCCAACCACGAACGCATTTCGCGGTTAGCGCTCGTCAGCGTGGAGGGTTTTTCACATATTATTCATTGTAGTAAATATCATAAACTAGGTTGCTCTTGTTGAGCGGTACCTAGTAAAGTGATTTTGGAACCGAACTCATGTTCTTTTTGCCCAAATCATTATACCAGGTTTTCTCCTGTAGAAGGGTGTTTGTGCCTGAAAGTTAAAGAATAAAAAGGTTTTTGTAAAAAGAAACTTTTCCCTGCAGGTCCGATATTGTTACTCAAGGGTGACACAAGGGATTGTTTTATTGACAAGCACTTGACATCAAATGGATTGAAACCTAGCCATAAAATAGAGAAGAAAAATGGGCTATTCCAACAAGAGTCCCACAAATGATACTAAGCAACAAAACATTGGTTCCATTTTGAAATGACCAATATTCTCACCTGACTTGATTTCTTTAAAGAGAGAATGCTTGGAATTAGATAAAAATAACAAAAAGCTTTATATCATATGCTATTAAGACCAGATCCAAATAAATAGATAGTGTGTGATGTTTTGGTAACAGCCTTGTTACCATCTTCAGACAAAAGTTATTTATTTATTTGAATTTGGTGTTATTACCTTGTGTTTATAATCTATAATCCAAATTTTGCCTTATCAAAAAGCTTTATTAAGACCTTTTAGTCTTATACAGATTCTCCAAGCAGAAATGTAGGGGTCATGCAAGAAAAACTAATACAGTAGAACTACCTCTCTGTAAAGGACAACACCTAGTTACAGAGCCAAAGTGTACTTTAGGAAGAGGTGTCCTCTTACTGGAGAGTTGCTAAATATAGTAGAACTACCTCTCTGTAAAGGACAACACCTAGTTACAGAGCCAAAGTGTACTTTAGGAAGAGGTGTCCTCTTACTGGAGAGTTGCTAAATACAGTAGAACTACCTCTCTGTTAAGCACAACACCTAATTGCAGAACCAAAGTGTCCTTTAGGGAGAGGTGTCCTCTTACTGGAGAGTTGCTAAATAGTCTTCTTCTTCTTCTTTCTTATCTCCACACTGGGTGAAGTAGAATTCGTCTGCCTTTGTCATTAAGACTGGGAGCACTACTCAGTGGCAGGCCGACTTAGCTCCAAAATAAATGGCCGCCTCTGACATGAGGAACAGACGCCATTTGCAGCCGCTCCTAACATGGAGTACAAACGCTGCTCATCCTGTATCCTTGGATTAGGAGCCCTAACAGGGTACTATCAGCCGGGCCAGCTGAACCCAGGTTTTTTAGTGAGCCTGTTACTGCTCCCCCTCCTCCTTTAGTAAAAATGGTAATTTTGGTGATGAAAATTGTCCTTTGTCGACAAGTGTCCACTAGTGTGAGTTTCCTCTCATGGAGGTTTTACTGTATTCCATTATCTTTCTCTGTTAACATATAGACTTTCAAGCTAGTTGGATTTTAGAAAAAGAAAGTTTACAAGGTAATAAGAACAAATCCAAATAAATAATTATTTATTTAGATTTGGTCTTATTACCTTATGTTTAGTGGTCTCATTACATTATCTATAATCCAAATTGTGCCTTATCACAAAAGAGTGTTAAATGACATTATACTAAACTAGATGATGATGTGTGCAGCGATCTCATCAACGAAAGTGAGCTGGATGCAGACACGTTGTCAGCTCAGAAAGCAGAGCGGGAGAGGATGGAGAGAGTATGGACGGCCCAGAAGAGGGCTGCCCAGGAGTCTCAGCAGAGAACTGCCATGCTGAGGCAGCAGCAGGAATACCAAAGGAGGATGCAACAGGCGCAGCGAGTGCCAGAGTACAGGTCCTTCCCTGTCCTGGATGGTAGTCAACAGCTCTTCCCTCCATCCAATCAACCAAGGGCTGCAAGACCACGCACAAACCGCCTTAACAAGAGGTTCCCTAAAGCCCAGCAGGCCTGGGCTATGCCCACATCATCACCTCAGAAGGATTCAGCAATGCCTTTCAGCCCAGGTTCTTCTTCAACCATGGAGGCTTCCTCTCAGCAACAGCTGCCTGCTACCAAATCTTCTCCTATGTGGATGATGACCTCCAAGGTCTGCTCGGAGTCTTCATCTTCCTCATCCTCATCCCAGAGCTTACTGTCTCCTTCGGAGGAGTCATCGCCATCCTCACAACCCCAGGATCCATTTGTGTCACGGACTAAAGAGATGGCTGATGCCTCTCCCACCGCCTCATCCCCTTCCTCTCAGATAGAGATCAAGAAGGAGTTACCGGACACAAGCAAACCTCCAGAACCATCCACTACACTCCCCAAAGCAAACATTCTCCTCAACCGCCAGTTGGATGGCTTGCTCAAGTTCAACAAGCCTTCCATCCTGAAACGCAGCAAGTTCCCCCCCACCCACATCCCTATGCCCTTCCCCCCCAAGCAACTTGCCAACAAAGAGGTAATCCTCATTGATAGCAGTGAAGATGACGAAGACGAGGAAACCAAAGACTCCAAGAAAGGTATCAAGATTAAAAAGGGTAAGTCTTGTTTCTTTTCTATATATATACAGTTAAACCTGTCTATACCGCCCCCTCTAAATATCGCCATCCTCTCTATAGCGCCTGATTTTAAATACGTAGTACGATGCGATTTACATTAAAAGTAAACCTGTCTATAGCAACCCCCTCTCTATAGCACCCTATTTTGGTGAGTCAATACTTCAATGGCCCCCGATTCTTACAAAAGTTCAACCCCACCAGCAAGTGCAAGTTACCAAACGGGTGTTCTGACACATTTGTAAGTGCAAAGTCGAACTGCTTTTCACATGTGTAGACATGTGGTGCACTTACAGTAAAAGCAGTCGACAACTTCTACCCACCATGATTATCATGGCCTGTATACCATGTTTACTAGGGATGTTATACATGCCAAATATGCCTTTTATTATTGGTAAAACACATTTTTTTAAAATCTGAAAATTGTATATATTGGCAAACATAGGAACACTAGTGTCTACATTTTTCACTGGGACACACATACAGTATACAGTAGAACCTTCATGAGAGGACACTCCTGCTAAAGGATAACATTCTACAAAGCCAAAATTACCATTTTCACTATTTAGTAACTCTTCAGTAAGAGGACACCTCCCTAAAGGACACTTTGACTCAGCAATTAGGTGTCCTTTACAGGGAGGTTCTACTGTATACTATTTTCCTTAGTTTTTTATTTTTCAATTCTTTTTGTTTTTTTGATTATTTTTAGTTTACCCCTCTCTCCTCCCCTTTCTATATTATTTATCCCCTACTATTATATTCCTTATCTCCCAAACCTCCTTTTATTTACTCTTTGTTTGTTTTTTTCCCTGTTTATTTGACCTCTGGGGGGCCAACAGATATACTTCCAGAAGTAAAGCCAGCTGCGGGAGGCGACGACAGTGACTCTAGTCTAGGTGAGTCTCAACTAGGGGACTCCTGCTTCCGTTCTCTGTTAGCTCTCTATCTATTATAGTAGAACCTCCTTGAGAGGAAACTCACGCTACAAAGGACAGTTTTTATTCACCAAAATTACCATTTTTACTATTTAGCAACTCTCCAGTAAGAGGACATCTCTCCCTAAAGGACACTTTGGCTCTGTAAATAGGTGTTGTCCTTTACAGGGAGGTAGTTCTACTGTATTTAGCAACTCTCCAGTAAGAGGACATATCTCCCTAAAGGACATTTTGGCTCTGTAAATAGGTGTTGTCTTTTACAGAGAGGTAGTTGTACTGTACAAATAATCCATGAAATGACACTCGCGCTAGAGGACACCTCTCTCTACAAAGGACAGTTTTCTATTGCTAAAATGACAATTCTTTTTGCTAATTAGATGTTCTCTTGTAAGAGGACACCTCTCCTTAAAGAACACTTTGTCTCAGCAACTAGGTGTTGTCCTTTAAAGATATATACATATATATTTATACAGTCAAACTTGTATAATTCAAAGCCCAAGGAACCAAAAAAAAATTTGGAATAAAAACAGAAATTCTTATTTATAGGAAATTCTCTAGTGAGCAAGATAAATATTGGAATTAAAGATATTTTCAAATTACCTAAGTTCTGTTGTTGTTATTTCTTATCCCCTTGTGTAAAGATTACACGAATTCCATGAGTTCATGATCTCATGGAATGGGGTATAGGGGTGCAGCTTTCGTTGATCATGGCACCATGATCCAGGCACACTTTGGTGAAAGTCTGACTTTGCCTGTAATTTGAGGCCGTTCCTAACATGGAAGCCTTTGCTACCAACTCTAACATGAGTACAGACACAGCTCCTCCGTATCCCTAGAGTGGGACCATTGCTGAGGTCCATCAACTGGGTCAGTTGAATTCAGGAATCTAAGTTCTACTGTATATGTATAAAATCTCTGAAAATCAAAGCAATCCATATTTAAATCTTCAGATAATAAAAAGACATATTAATACAAAGCAATAACGCGCCATCTATACATATAAAATGAAAGGATTTAAAGGCACGAATGTTTCTTTTATACATAATACAAACTTCTACTGTCCTTACTGCGATGAAAAACAGAGCCCTTCCAATATATTTTTTCATCGCAGTAAGGATCGTAGAAGTTTGTATTATATATAAAAGAAACATTCATGCTTTTAATTGATAAGGCACAATTTGGATTATAGATTATAAAAACACAAGGTAATAAGACCAAACCAAATAAATAAATAGTGTGTGACGTTTCAGCGTTGTTACCATCTTCAGACAAAAGTACTGAATGAGAAATTTTACCGCAGCATGTTTTTGATATACAGCATTGATAAGGCTGATTGATAAACATGCTGTGGTAAAATTTCTCATCCAGTACTTTTGTCTGAAGATGGTAACAACGCTGTTACCGAAACGTCACACACTATTTATTTGGATTTGGTCTTATTACCTTGATTCATGCTTTTAAATCCTTTCATTTTATAAAAAAGACATATATTGGATTGAATAATTTCAGTTGGCTGAACGCCAACCTTTATCAAGGCATTACATTTTTGTATGAGGTAAACTGAGCAGATAACACGATGCAGCGCTGAGTTTGTTCATACAAAAATGTAATGCCTTAATAAAGGTTGGCGTTCAGCCAACTGAAATTATTCAATCCAATATGTCTTTTTTTATTATCTAATGTTTTGAAAATAGAGCAATCCATATTTAATTCATTAGATAATAAAAAAAGGCATATATTGGATTTAATAAAAGATTTATTTTGCCAATATTTTAGCTGGCTGAACGCCAACCTCTATCAAGGCATTTCATTTTTCAAATGTTTTAATAGATACATATATTTTTACATTTATCTCTTAATGAATTATTTTTATGTACTTATTACAATTTTTTAAAAATATAAGATAGACCTCATTATTTTTCCTTTAATATTTTAATATATTTTACATACAGTAAAACCCCGCTAAGACGAACCATGGCTATAACGAACCTTCCCTTATAACGAACCCATCGAAAATCCGCATTCCATTCCATTAAAATTACCATCGCTATAACGAACTTTTCACTTTTCAAACTAGCGAACTATCGCTATAACGAACCCAATTTTGGTCCCAAAATGATAAAATCTATTAAAAATACTATGCTTATAACGAACTTAGAATTGTAATTTAAAAAAAAAAATAAAAAACAAAATTTTGAGCATGTTTAAAGCTCGCGGATCGCGATTTCAAAACAATAAATTTAGCGGCATTGTTAGTTTGATTTTTGCACTTTATTTTTGCTGTATGTTGTATAAATTTTTACACATTATACTTTTTATTAATTAGAATATCTTTGCATCCATTAAATTTGAAATATAAAAAATGCAAATGGCTTCCAAAATGAAGAAAACAAAGGCATTTTAAAAACAAAAGCATTATTTCATTAAAAAAAAAAAAGGCCATTTTCAGAACTTTTCAAAGTGAAACAACATAGGCAAAATGTTAAGAACATATTAAAATAAGAGAATATAACTTTTCTATTATAAAAGATAAAATATAAAGTTATTAAAAATTGTTACAAAGAGGAATCAACTTCAACTTTTGCCGCGATCGCGATCGTACGTTTTGGAACTTAAAAAAAAAAAAAGTCCAAATAAACGGTCCCGTGATGAAACAAAAATTATTTTTATGCCATTAACTATGGTGATTTTAAAGTCAGCAATGTTTTGCATGGCAGGTTAAAAAAAAAACGAAATCTAGACCTAGAAGAATATGGGGAAACATGAAAGGGAAGAAAAACACTAACTTTATTTGAATGGTGCAATGCTTGGAAGAATGCTTTGAAACAACAAGGTATTAGAGCCATTTTTTTCAAGTAAAAATTGTATTATATAATGTGATAATGATGTTTTAAAATCATTTCATATCTTTGAATATATATTTAATAAAACTTTGCCTAGGATTTGTCTTGATTTTTAACTTAGACATAGAGGTACATGTATGTTAATCATAAGAAGAACCTATTATCTAATGATTTCTATTATTATTCAGTATTAATATAAGGAAATTAGTCAATTAAGGGAATTAAAATAAAGTGACCACTATTAAGAGGCAGCCTCTTCTTGTGTGTATGGCTGTTTTTTAATTATACGGTCAAAAATTTTTGAAAAGTAAAAAAAAATAGCCAAACCGTGGCTATAGTGAACCGTGGCTATAGTGAACCAAAAGCTCTGTCCCATTGGGGTTCACTATAGAGGGGTTTTACTGTATTTGATTGTAATTTTTATAATATTTTTTTTATGCGCAAATTTTTCCCACCTACTTTGTATTTAAAATGATTTCAACTGTGATATTATAACACTATGCGGCACTGAGTTTGTGTATACAAAAATGTAATGCCTTGATAAAGGTTGGCGTTCAGCCAGCCGAAATATTGGCAAAATAAATCTTTTATTAAATCCAATATATGTCTTTTTATTATCTAATGTACAAAAGTGATTGAAGCAAAAAATGTAAGTAACACATTTTGGAAATCTATAAAAAATTATGGGAAAAGGTTTTCAATTGACAATTAAAATAATTTTATTGACATCTTGTCAATACATACAAAGTACACAGTCGGCACTATTTAAAAAAGATAATATGGATTATATACACTATGTACAATGTACATGGTGCTTCTGCCAGCGCTGCAGAGTTTGGTGGAGAATTTCCAGGTCTTCTTCAAGTGTGATCTAATGTTGAAATGAACTATCTATTAGCCCCTAAGTGGCTTGGGGTTGGCTTAGGTTCAGTTTTAGAACTTCTCAGGGGGGTCGGTGGAAGGCTGGTTAAGCCGTTTGGTTTTCGACCACTACAACCCGGGTTCGATTCCCGCATTGGACACTTTTTTTCTGTTAAAAAAAAAAAAAAATGCTCCAATGGCCCCCGATTCTTGCAAAAGTCCAACCCCACCAGCGAGTGCAAGTAACCAAACGAGGCTCTGGCATATTTGTAAGTGCAAAGTCGAACTGCTTTTCACATGTGCAGACATGTGGTGCGCTTACAGAAAAAAGCAGTCGCTAACTACCCACCATGATTATGGCTTTGAGATAAGAAAGAAGAAGAGAAGAACTTCTCAGAAAAGACTTCAGGGAGTGAGTGCCGAATAAATAGCCACCCTGAGCTGAAAACTTGGGTGGAATGCGTTGATGCACACACAATTTTCTTTTAAAATAGTCCGTAAATGACTGCAGATACTTAAAGCTTTGCAATTCTTGATACAAGAAAATAAGACCCAATACAAATATATTAATAGTGTGTGACATTCAGCATTGTTACCATCATCAGACAAAAGAATAAATGATGGTAACAAACGCTGATACAGAAACTTCACACACTATTTATTTATTTGGATGTCTTTTCTCCTTGTGTTTATAATCTATGTGTGCCTTACCATATTCTATTTAATTGAGTAAAATTAATCATTCCTCTAGAGAAAAGTATCTTTTCAAAACATTTTTATTCTCTAGCTTTGGGGCACGGACACCCTTCTACAGGAGATTCTACCTGATATCTATTTAATGTAAACCCCAGTTGTATCTATGTGTCAACATGTGGTCTGGGTGTGACAGAGGTGATAGATGTATCGAGTGGCTCGGACTCCGGCAAGAGAGTGAAGGATGAGGTGGAGTCTCCTCCTGAAGAAGAAGATGATGATGTGGTGATGCTGAGCAATGATGATGATGAGTCGGAGGAGTCAGAGTCCAACGAGGATTCAGAGATGAGCAGCTCCCATATCAATGATTTCTACAACCAGATGGATGCGGAAGGCCGTATCCTGGTTAATGTGGGACATCCCCCTGAGGATCCAGACATCTTCCTGGCTCCTCAGATCACACGTGCAATAAAACCCCACCAGGTAGGTACCATTTGACCACGGACTAATTTCCATAGTATTGGTGTCCATAGTATATGCAATAAAACCCCACCAGGTAGGTACCATTTGACCACGGACTAATTTCCATAGTATTGGTGTCCATAGTATATGCAATAAAACCTCACCAGGTAGGTACCATTTGACCACGGACTAATTTCCATAGTATTGGTGTCCATAGTATATGCAATAAAACTTCACCAGGTAGGTACCATTTGACCACGGACTAATTTCCATAGTTTTGGTGTCCATAGTATATGCAATAAAACCCCACCAGGTAGGTACCATTTGACCACGGACTAATTTCCATAGTATTGGTGTCCATAGTATATGCAATAAAACCTCACCAGGTAGGTACCATTTGACCACGGACTAATTTCCATAGTATTGGTGTCCATAGTATATGCAATAAAACTTCACCAGGTAGGTACCATTTGACCACGGACTAAATTGCTTGGTTTTCAACACAACACACCTATATAAAGTATCTGTGGCGACCACACTTAGCTTCAGCGAGCGTGAACTGGGACAAAACTTTACTAAACATACGGGCAGTAATGTGCCGGCCTTTGCAACCACGAGCTTGAAGAACATTTCACTACGCATGCGCAGGCGGCATCCAGGACTCAAAGCACGTACGTTATCAACAACAAGGCTTGCTTCCAAACGGCCGTTACTTCATTTCTCTTTATATATTTCTTGCTAAATTAATTTATAAAAAATAATTATAATTTTATCAGTGGCCTTTCCACAAGCCACACCAACACACAGGCAACTAACCCACAAAGCCATTTCAACTTTGGACTTCTAAAAAGACAAAGGCCGTCTCTCCCCGTCAAAGATAGACACCATCTATTGACCGTCACTACAAACTAGTGACCTCAGGTCGGTAACAAAGCCACAACACCAGCTTTGGTAAATTGAAAAGTGTCCACCTAGAGACCATGGTTTCTGGCTAATGGCCCTCGTCAGCCTGGACTTGTCGTTTTTCTCTACCAATTGGTTGCCTCAAATCTCATATAACCGTAAAAGATAAACTCTTATTTTGACAAATTCGACCATCTCGACTATTTTTTAAATTTACATAATTCTTATTTTCTATTGTGCCATACAGCCTGTCTATAGCGTCCCCTCTAAATAGCTCCTCCCTCTCTATAGCGCCCGATTTTAAATATGTAGTACGATGCGATTTACATTAAAAGTGACCTGTTTATAGCACTCCCTCTCTATAGCACCCTATTTTGATGAGTCCCAAGAGGGGGACGCTATAGACAGGTTTAACTGTACATAGTGTTACACCAGGTTGCGGCTTGGCAGACTCTTCAGCCTGGATTCTCTCCTGTGCTGGGTCTTGCATCTTACCAGAGCGTGTTTCAACCATCCTACAAATTTATAAAAGGGAATAACGAGATAAGTCTTCTTTAAGTAGCCACCAGAATCCTTTATTTATTTTCTCACATCAAAGAGAGCAGTGAAGTCACAGTGTACCTAAATACAAATGATGATAAATTAATAATCTGTTTTAAATAAATATCATAGAATATTTTATATAAAAATAAATAAATATATAATTTAAATTTCAAATATATTAAAACTAATATAAGAAATACGCCATTAATCATGATGTAACACTTCCCCCTCTCCAGAGGTCGTCACGTCCTCGTGATTGACCTCATCAATTCTTTCAAAATAGGGTTTGATTCTTGAGACATGGACAATCAATGGGTCTTGGCCAGGATTATCTTTTGGTTCAATTAAGTAATTTATGTTGGACAGCTTCTTTAATATTCTATATGGGCCAAAATATTTTCTCAGTAGTTTCTCACACTTTCCTATTTTCCTAATTGGTGTCCAAACTGCTACTAATTCTCCTGGTTCGTAGCTTCTTTCCATGTGTTTCTTGTCATAGTTCTTTTTCATTCTTTCTTGAGTCTTTATTGTGTTGTTAATAACTAATTTTCTTGTTCTGTTTATTTTGTCTAAGTGATGTTTTATGTATTCATCATAATCATCTTTGTCAATGTCCACCGAGATATTCCTGTCGTCCAAAAGAGACGTGGGTTCTCTTCCAAACATCAGGAAAAAGGGAGAATATCCTGTTGTTTCCTGAATTGTAGTATTGTAAGCGTGAGTGATGAATGGGAGTATTTCGTCCCAATTTTTCTGATCAGTGTTCACATACATACTGAGCATATTGATCAATGTTCTATTTAACCGCTCTGTCAATCCATTAGTCTGGGGATGATAGCTCGTTGTGAAGCAATGTTTAATCTTGCACGTTTTCATCACCTCTTTCATTAAATTACTGGTAAATTGAGAGCCTCTGTCACTAATAAGATATTGTGGGGCTCCGTGCCGAAGAAAAATATCCTCTACTAGAAATTTAGAAACTTCTTTCACTGTTGCTTCCGAGACTGCTCTTGTTTCTGCATATCTAGTGTAGTAGTCCGACAGCACGATTATCCATTTTTTCCTGTTTTTCGTAGATGGTAGTGGACCAACAAAGTCAATTCCAATTCTTTCGAAAGGAAAGTTGGCTGGGGGGATGGGCTGTAGTAGTCCAGAAGGTAATTGGTTTGAGCCTTTCCTACTTTGGCAAAGGTGACACGTCCTAACGAATTCTGAGACATCCTTTAGCATGGATGGCCAAAAGTATTTACTCTTTATTCGGTACATGGTTCTGGCGACGCCCAGATGGCCATTCGACATATGATTGTGATATTCTTTCATAATTTCTCTCTTTTTATTCTCTGGAACCACAAGCAACCACGCCCTGCCTTCAGGGTTCGGGTTTTTCTTAAAGAGGCATCCATCTTCTTCTTTAAAGTTTTGCGCAATTGATCGCCTGCTTCCATTAAGGTTTTTCTTAACACTTTCGATAAATTTATCCTCTTCGTCTGTTATTTGATTTAAAAATAGCCTTTCAAAATCCTCATCCCAATCAGTTTCTGGTAAGGGCCCCCTAGATAAGCCATCGGCGTCCAGATGCTTCTTTCCCGATTTATGTATTATATCGAAGTCATATTCTTGAATTTTCAATGCCCATCTTGCCAATCGACCTGTTGGATCCTTCAAGTTTTTGAGCCAGCATAAGGCGTGATGGTCTGTTACTATTTTAAAGTGTCTTCCATAAAGGTAGGGTCGTAATTTTGACATTGACCAGACAACGGCCAGACATTCTTTTTCAGTGGTTGAATAATTTTGCTCCGCTTTACTTAGGGTACGACTCAAATATGAGATCACCTTCTCTTCACCACCGATGTCTTGGACAAGTGTTGCACCTATGCCGATGTTGGACGCATCAGTATGAACATAAGTAGGTGCATTTGGATTGAAGTGACCTAAAATTGGTGGACTTAATAGTGCTGTTTTTAGGGTTTGAAACGCTTCCTCTTGTCTTTCTGTCCAGGTAAATGATACACTTTTTTTTATAAGGTTGGTCAAAGGGTCAGCAATTTTTGAAAAGTCTTTGATAAATTTTCTATAATATGAACACATTCCCAAAAAGGATTGTACTTCTTTGACCTTTTTGGGTCGAGGAAAATTTCTGACAGCTTTGATGTTATGTTCCGCGGGTTTTATACCATGTTTGCTCGTTATATAGCCGAGAATCTCCAATTCTTCAAAAGCAAATCGGCATTTTTTGTCGTTTAACCTTAAATTAGATTCACGAAAACATCTAAAAACAGCTTCAAGTCTTTTGAGGTGCGTTGGAAAATCCGGGCTATATATGATAACATCATCCAGATAACACAAACAAATTTGCCATCTCAGATTTCCAAGCATATTCTCCATATTTCTCTCAAAGGTAGCAGGCGCGTTACAAAGTCCAAAAGGCATCACGTTGAATTCATATAATCCATGCGCTGTAGTGAAAGCTGTTTTCTCTTTGTCTCTTTCTTCGACTTCAACTTGCCAATATCCAGATCTGAGGTCTATTGCTGAGAAGTGTGTAGATCCTTGGAGAGTATCCATAACTTCGTCTATTCTAGGGATCGGATAGACATCTTTTACTGTCACATTATTCAGTTTTCTGTAGTCCACACAAAATCTGTATTTACCATCTCGCTTCTTGACCAATATTACTGGAAAAGACCAGGGGCTAGAAGATGGCCTAATTATGCCTTCTGTAAGCATCTCGTCAATTTGCTCTTTTATAATATCTCGTTCTTTAGCACTTACCCGGTAAGGCTTGTGTTTAATTGGCTTCGCGTCTTCTGTGTCTATCCGATGTTTTGCCAAATTGGTTCTCCCTAATCTCGATGAAAAAAGATCTCCATACCTTTCTAAAACTTGTTTTAACTCCTTCTGTTCCTTTGGTGAAAGATTTTCGTTTATTTGGAATCTAGGTTCTTCGTTCTTTTCTACCTCTCTTTCTCGACTCACATTTATTTTCGCTGGACTACTTCCAAAAGCCAATGTTTGGTTTTTCATTATTTTTAACGGTCGAGGATACGGATTAGTTATCCAGATGTGTGTTTCCCTATTTATAACATTGATCAAGCTTCTTGCTAGACGAAGTCCATTTGTTTGAAACATTTTGCTGCTCTCCTCGATAATATATTCTCCATCCTCTGTTTCTACCAATGCCTTGATCAATTTCATGGAACATTCCGGTACAATGGAATCCTTGGCACTCTTTATTTTCAACATTTCAAAATTGATTTCGTCATGATTATTCGTCAAATCATATTTTATAGTTTCTTGCTTACAATCTATTTTTGCGTTCATTTTCTTAAGGAAATCTCTCCCAAGAATTAATGTCCGTAAATGCGTTTTCAATATCACAAAGTTGTGTGATAATGTTTCGTCATCAATTTTTATATTTAAAAATATACTTCCTACCATGTCCAATTTTTTTCCATCGGGTCCTGCACAAATTTTTGCGAGTTTACTTATACCATGGCCTGTATCGAGGGCCGTTCTGAGGTCGACCACTGAGAGGTCAGCACCTGTATCAACCAAAGCTTCAAAAGTCCCTATCTTGTCCACATTAATTTTTAATTTGTATTTAGGGTCCAACTTCTTGATTCCGTTTATGGTCGACTTGCTTTGATTGACAGATTCAGGCGCGACGCTTAGTTTAAATCTTCCAACACGGAATATCTATTCCGGGTAGGAATATTTGTCTGTGTGCTATGACATACATCAGCATAAAGCCGAGGTCCTGATTTCTCTGATATTTCATTCATTTGGCATTTTTCTTCGACCTTCTCTTGGGTATCTGCTGGATCCTCTTCTAGGATTCTTATAAACTTGACCCTACAATAACGGGCCACGTGCCCTGGCTTGTTACATTTAAAGCAGATTGGTCTTCCATCTTCCGTCCTATTTTTGCTCACTTCTTGGCTTTTATTGTAAGTGTTTCTCTGAAGGTTTGGTTTCGGCACAAAGTTAGGATTATAAGGACGTCTAGGGGTAGAGGGCTGGGGAAAGTTGTTTCGATACTGTCTGGGGGTAGGATGGGAGTCGTTCTTGTAATTATTGGAAACAGGGGCTTGGGGCCTGGAAGTGGTCTGGTAGTTTCGTGCGGCAGTCGGCGGCACGTACCTCGATTGTTGTTGGGGTCTAGAATAGCGTGGACCATTATATAGGTTTCTGGATTTCTCCACACGTTCCCGATACTTCTTTTCAAAAGAATCCATTTTCTTGCACACGACAAGAAGGTCATCGGTCGTTTTAGGAGGGTTCAGGTAGAGCGCGAATGAGTACTCTTTTTTCAGTCCTCCAATAACATGTTCAATTTTTGTTTCTTCTTCCATTGCGGGGTCAACCTTGTTGCACAACACTAGAATGTCTTCCGCGAACCTGATTGCTGGTTCATTCCAGTGTTGCATTCTGTTGAGCTTCATTCTAAGTTCTTCTTTATTCGCGTCCAAAGAAAAATCCTGAATGAGGCGGATTTTAATATTTTCCCAGCTCGTGAAACTAGCTTTGTGTAAATTCAACCAGGTTTTAGCGCTTCCCGTCATGTTCATGGCGGCATAACGAGAGATAATGTAGTCTGCCCAATGGTACAAGAAGCCAATTTCTTCAAGAGATTCAATCCATGGGCGAGGGTCTTCCGTTCCATCATACTTGGGGATGTCGATGTTGGGATTCAGGACAACTGGGTCGGAACTAGCATCTCTACCAATTGTTACACCAGGTTGCGGCTTGGCAGACTCTTCAGCCTGGATTCTCTCCTGTGCTGGGTCTTGCATCTTACCAGAGCGTGTTTCAACCATCCTACAAATTTATAAAAGGGAATAACGAGATAAGTCTTCTTTAAGTAGCCACCAGAATCCTTTATTTATTTTCTCACATCAAAGAGAGCAGTGAAGTCACAGTGTACCTAAATACAAATGATGATAAATTAATAATCTGTTTTAAATAAATATCATAGAATATTTTATATAAAAATAAATAAATATATAATTTAAATTTCAAATATATTAAAACTAATATAAGAAATACGCCATTAATCATGATGTAACAATAGTATGATGCGATTTACATTAAAAGTGACCTGTTTATAGCACCCCCTCTCTATAGCACCCTATTTTGATGAGTCCCAAGAGGGGGGCACTATAGACAGGTTTAACTGTACATAGTATGATGCGATTTACATTAAAAGTGACCTGTTTATAGCACCCCCTCTCTATAGCACCCTATTTTGATGAGTCCCAAGAGGGGGGCACTATAGACAGGTTTAACTGTATATACATATTTATATCAAAAAAGGTATATTCTGACCATGTTCCAATGGAATTTTTAGATGGCAGAGTGTTAAATATCCATTATAGTGGGCGAGCGGCTCGAAAACACGACCCCATCGAGCAACACGTGGTGGCGGCGCCAGGCGTGGTTTGCGCCTGCGCAGGATGGAGAATAGAACAGTTGCTTGCAGACAAATAAAAATGGCGGTTGCCAATGTTTAAGTTTTTTTTCCTATTTTCATTTTGTTCTTTAGTTTATATATAGTTATATTAAAAATAAAGAAGGCATCTCCTGACCACGAGCACATGTGCTTTTTAGATGGCAGAGCGCCATCTAGTGGAGCAAAAATAAACTAAACGTTATTTAACTTGCTCCGTGATATTTGGCCAACCCAATTTCTTGATAAATATCCTTGGCCAAATATCATGGAGCAAGCTAAAAAAAACGTTTAGTTTATTTTTGCTCCACTAGATGGCGCTCTGCCATCTAAAAAGCACATGTGCTCGTGGTCAGGATATGCCTTCTTTAATTTTAATATCAACACCTGACCCACTTATCTTTTATTTTTTTCTATTGTTTTTTTCATATATTTATATGTGTAAATAAATAAAATTATCTTTATTATATTTCAAATTCAATTAAAATTAAAAGCAATAAAGAAAGGCTTTTTGTAAATTCTATTTATTTTTTGTTATAAATAATACAGAGCGTCATCTAATGTAACAGAAATCAACAAAGGACCAATCCCAGCATGTTTTGAATGTGTGTTTGTGTGTGGTTATAGGTTGGAGGAATCCGTTTCTTGTGGGACAATGTGGTAGAGAACTTGGAGAGGTACAGAACCTCTCCTGGCTTTGGTTGTATCCTGGCTCACAGCATGGGACTCGGCAAAACTGTCCAGGTGAGTTACCTGTTACCTTGATTCTCATTGCCTGAATCTGCTCATTCTACCATGTGGCACCTTGATTCTCACTCCCTGAATCTGCTCATTCTACCATGTGGTACCTTGGAATTGCTCAAAAACTATAACAACAACAACTCTATCTCTTTTTCATAAAAAAATTATCAAATGTCTGAAAAATATTTGTGACTACATGAACCTGGGATATAGCGAACCTTCCTTTATAACTAACCTGAAATAATCCCTATTTTTATTTTATAGTACAGTGAACTATGGCTATAACAAACCAGATGTACTAAACAGGACCTTTAGGAGAGGCCGCTGCTTATCATAAAACAGCTGGAATCTTTACACAAGGTGATAGGAAGCAATAACAAAAATGGCGTGCCAGTTGACAATGTTTCCATCCATTACTGATGCAACGTTTTTCTTCTTCTTTCTTATCTCCACTCAATAATATCAGGGTATCAAGCTTGTAGAGCTTGTTGATGGTGTTTGCTGGGGATGAGTAGAGCTCATCAATGGATGAGTCAATACAGTCAATAATTATTTTACGATGCACTAGCGCGCCATCTGTTATCAAATTACAAAACTATTCTAGACGCATAATATTCTTTTTAAAATAAAACTATTTCTACTGCCCTTACTGCAATGGAAAAATTAAAGGGAGGGCCTGGCTCATCAGTGGTGAACCCTCCCAGCGGTTTCGCCAGTTTAATCTACCATACCGCTGTTATATGCATTTTTGGAACTTCCTTTTATAGTGATACTGGTGCTTGACTCTTCGAATGGGTATCTTAGATTAACTATGGACATAAGCTTTTAGGACAGCAGAATTACATATAATTGTAAATATATAATATGCTTCGAGCAATCGCTTGTTTGAATAAAAGACACAATTTGATATATGCGGAAGAGCGATTGCTCGAAGCATATTATATATTTATAATTATATGTAATTCTGCTGTCCTAAAAGCTTATGTCCATAGTTAATCTAAGATACCCATTCGAAGAGTCAAGCACCAGTATCACTATAAAAGGAAGTTCCAAAAATGCAATATAACAGCGGTATGGTAGATTAAACTGGCGAAACCGCTGGGAGGGTTCACCACTGATGAGCCAGGCCCTCCCTTTAATTTTTCCATTGCAGTAAGGGCAGTAGAAATAGTTTTATTTTAAAAAGAATATTACGCGTCTAGAACAGTCAATAATGTCTTTTTCTTTCTTATCTCCACTAAATCATATCAGGGTATCAAGCTTGTAGAGCTTGTTGATGGTGTCTGCTGGGGATGAGTAGAGCTCATCAATGGATAGGTCAATACAGTCAATAATGTCTTCTTTCTTATCTCTACTCAATCATATTAGGGTATCAAGCTTGTAGAGCTTGTTGATGGTGTCTTTGCTGGGGATGAGTAGAGCTCATCAATGGATGAGTCAATACAGTCAATAATGTCTTCTTTCTTATCTCCACTCAATCATATCAGGGTATCAAGCTTGTAGAGCTTGTTGATGGTGTCTGTGCTGGGGATGAGTAGAGCTCATCAATGGATGAGTCAATACAGTCAATAATGTCTTCTTTCTTATCTCCACTCAATCATATCAGGGTATCAAGCTTGTAGAGCTTGTTGATGGTGTCTGTGCTACAGAACCTTTCTGCAATGATTAAAATTGTTGAAAGAGAGGGCTAGGCTCAACAGTGGTGAATCCTCTCAAGGGTATCACCAAATTATTCTCCAGACATCTCTACACTGTTGTATTGGTTTGTTTTTCTGATATACCCTGCTTTACTAAAGAAAGCAGCTTAGGGGTGTTTTTGTAAATTATAATTTGCTAATACAGTAAAACCTCCATGAGAGGACACTGACTTTAGAGGACACCTTTTTATAAAGGATAGTTTTCATAGGTAAAATTACCATTTTTACTATTTAGCAACTCTCCGGTAAGAGGGCACATCTCCCTAAAGGACACTTTGGCTCTGTAACTAGGTGTTGTCCTTTACAGAGAGGTAGTTCTACTGTATTTAGCAACTCTCCGGTAAGAGGGCACATCTCCTTAAAGGACACTTTGGCTCTGTAACTAGATGTTGTCTTTTACAGAGAGGTAGTTTTACTGTATTTAGCAACTCTTCGGTAAGAGGGCACATCTCCTTAAAGGACACTTTGGCTCTGTAACTAGATGTTGTCTTTTACAGAGAGGTAGTTCTACTGTATTTAGCAACTCTCCGGTAAGAGGGCACATCTCCTTAAAGGACACTTTGGCTCTGTAACTAGATGTTGTCTTTTACAGAGAGGTAGTTCTACTGTATTTAGCATATCTCTGGTAAGAGGACACCTCTCCCTAAAGGACATTTTGGCTCTATAACTAGGTGTTGTCCTTTACAGAGAGGTAGTTCTACTGTATTTAGCATATCTCTGGTAAGAGGACACCTCTCCCTAAAGGCAATTCGGCTCTGCTATTAGGTGTTGTCCTTTACAGGGAGGTAGTTCTACTGTAATATCTTTAAAATGAAAAGCATTCCTTGATGCATTTTCTTGTAAATATATGTATGTGCCTATACAAACCTATATAATCTTATGTCCATAGGGCCCTAAACACCCCTAAGCTGCCTTCTTCAGTAAATACAGGATATATAAGAAAACCAATCCAATACAATAGTAATGCGGTCTGGAGATTAATTTGGTGTAAACGTTAGAGGGTTCACCATTGATGAGCCAAACCTTCTCATTCTTATTTGGATTAGGTCTCCATTACTATAATGGTATATTTTCTCATTCAGAACTCTTTTGTCTGATGATGGTAACAACGCTGAAACGTCCCACACTTAATATATTTCGATTAGGTCTTGATAAGGCACAATTTGGAATATAGATTATAAACACAAGGTAAATAAGACCAAATCCAAATAAATAAATAGTGTATGATGTTTTGGTAACAGCGTTGTTACCATCTTCAGACAAAAGTAAACCCTGCTATGGTAAAATTTCTCATTCAGTACTTTTGTCTGAAGATTGTAACAACGCTGAAACGTCACACACTATTTATTTATTTGGATTTGGTCTTATTTACCTTGTGTTTAGGATTAGGTCCTGTTTTTATTGTATCTTCTACGGAGGTAGTGATGTATTAAATTATTAGAGTGTGCTGTGTTGTGGTAGGTTATCTCCTTCATCGATGTGTTCCTCACCCACACCACCTCCCGCCATGTCATCTGTGTGGTCCCCATCAACACCATCCAGAACTGGAAGACAGAGTTTGACATGTGGACACCTCCGGCTCATATGGTCCATGAGATGTACATCCTGTCTGGGGAGGTCCGGCCCCGTACCTACGAGACCTTCATTCTCAGTGATAACTTCAAGACTCTGGCTTCCAGAGCAGAACACATACGTAAGTCACACCCTCACTATAGTAATATGAGAGAGGCTGAACTACTAATTTCTTACATGCCATGTGTAACAATCTCTTATCCCCTCTATATCTACCCCCCAAAATGTATCTTGGCACCTGCAACTCCAGAACAAATTTTGGCCTTACATTAGATGTACTAAACAGGACCTTTGGGAGAGGCCTCATTACATAAAAGCAATATGAGAGAGGCTGAACTACTAATTTCTCACATGCCATGTGCAACAATAACAATCTCTACCCCCCAAAATGTATCTTGGCACCTGCAACTCCAGAACAAATTTTGACCTTACATTAGATGTACTAAACAGGACCTTTAGGAGAGTCCACATTACATAATAGTAATATGGGAGAGGCTGAACTACTAATTTCTTGGATAATATATGTGACAATTTACTCAATAGAAAATAACAACAAAATCTACCCTCAACATTTCAAAAAAGTTAGTTGAATTAAAAAGGGTTTTCTGTTTACTTTTTTTTCTAATTATAGCTGGCAGAAATATGTTAACATTTCTGCCAGATGGCACTAGTAGATATAGATGGAAATTTTGCCTAGAGGATATTGATATAAAAAAGATAAAGGTCACCTCTCCCGTCAAAATAAACGTCAAAACTAGACGCCATCTATTGACCATCACCGCAAACTAGCGGCCTCGGGTCGGTAACAAAGCCACAACACCAGCTTTGGTAAACTGAGAAGTGTCCACCTAGAAACCATGGTTTCTGGCTAATGGCCCTCGTCAGTTCTTTGACAATCTGCCAAAGAGGTGTTTAGCTCACAAAGTGGCTGAGCCAAATCTATGGCTAAAATATAAATGGAAATTTTGCCGGAAGGATAAAAGAAAAGGTCACCTCTCCCGACAAAAAGATGGCGTCTACCTTTGACGTCTATTTTGACGGGAGAGGTGACCTTTGCCTTTTTATACTAGTAGATATGTTTCAAATAATTTGAAGGATTGGACTCCACAACAATATGCCTTTTATTGAGGACCTATGCCCTACATAGGATTCACCCTGGTGATAACCGCCCAGAAAATATTAGTTATTTACAGGTGATCGTCATTTACATATCTATTTACATACGGCTCTCCTTCCTCAATGTTTCTTCTGTTGCACAGCCCTGTAAAACTGCATAAATTAACATAAAGAAACAACAAGCCTTTTATTGGAGACCTACACCCTACACAGGATTAGTCCAGGTACATAATATCTTAGAAAGGATGAGTTTGTTATTTATACTGGTGATCGTCATTTATATATATATTTACATACGGCTCTCCTTCCTCAATGTTTCTTCTCTAGCACAGCCCTGTAAAACTTGTACAGGACCAATGCTTTATTCTTTGTCGTCCTAGACAGCATTGCCTCCAGAACATGATGATTTGATCCATTTTTTTTTTGTAAAATAAGTTCACTTTCACTTCTTAACTTTAAACAGAAAAATGTGTGATGCTCCAGTTCCGAGTAGTTTTTTTATCACATAATAGACATATTAGGTCAGTTGAGCTAAATAATTTTGCATGGTTTTCTTTAAACAGTGTGTAAAGGATTCTTACTTGTGCGATACATCAATGGTAATGAGAGATCTCTGATCAAATATTGTTCTGGTGTTATGTACGAATTCATAGTACGAATAAAATGTTGAATTTGGTATTCTTAGTAGGTCTTCTTGGCTAGCCTTGTCTGTAGCATTCCTGGTAATTTGAGGAATTGCTCTTTCAAGGATTTAATGGTCAGAACAGTTAATATATATATACAGTAGAACCACCCTTTTGCAGACACCTCTCCACAAAGGAAAGTTTTCATTTGCAAAATTACCATTTTTACTATTTAGCAACTCTCCAGTAAGAGGACACCTCTCCCTAAAAGGATATTTTGGCTCTGTAATTAGGTGTTGTCCTTTACAGGAAGGTTCTACTGAAGCAACTCTCTGGTAAGAGGACACCTCTCCCTAAAGGACATTTTGGCTTTGCAATTAGGTGTTGTCCTTTACAGGGAGGTAGTTCTACTGTATGAGACACAAGAATCCTGTATCATTTTAAATATTTGTTATGCTTTTGTAGAAACTTATTTTTTTGTTTGAAGGATTGGGAGACATTCTCTAAAAATGCCAATACTTTCTACAACCAAAGTATACTACCTGAACTTCCTCTACTGACTGCTGACCAAAATGAAGCAGTATGGAAATATTACCTGTGGGATAATTCAGCAACCTATAGTTGTCACATTTTGTTGTGCATCCATTTTTTTAAAATAAAATTTGTAAGTAAAAATTAACATTGACAATGAAAATGTGAAACTGTCTTGTACTTTCTCACGGACAGTATAAATTTTCAGTTTTATATTATGCTAGGTAGCTACCAGGAATTCTTTTACAAAAAGGATATTGGAAAGGAGGAAAACCTTTATGGGTCTCGGGCGGTAAAGTCTTCTAGGGTGCATACTTTATATTTGGCATTCTGCCAAGATTGGAAGGTCTATAAAGGTGAATACTTATTTGGCACTCTGCCAAGATTGGAAGGTCTACAAAGGCGAATACTTATATTTGGCACTCTGCCAAGATTGGAAGGTCTATAAAGGTGAATACTTATATATGGCACTCTGCCAAGATTGGAAGGTCTACAAAGGTGAATTCTTATTTGGCACTCTGCCAAGATTGGAAGGTCTAAAAAGGTGAATACTTATTTGGCACTCTGCCAGGAATGGAAGATCTGTTGTGCTGAATACTTATATTTGGCACTCTGCCTGGAATGGAAGGTATGTTGGGGTGAATACTTATTTGGCACTCTGCCAGGAATGGAAGTTCTGTTGGAGTGAATACTTATTTGGCACTCTGCCAGGAATGGAAGTTCTGTTGGGGTGAATACTTATTTGGCACTGCCAGGAATGGAAGTTCTGTTGGGGTGAATACTTATATTTGGCACTCTGCCAGAAATGGAAGGTATGTTGGGGTGAATACTTATATTTGGCACTCTGCCAGAAATGGAAGGTCTGTTGGTGTGAATTACTTATATTTGGGACTCTGCCAGGAATGGAAGTTCTGTTGGAGTGAATACTTATTTGGCACTCTGCCAGGAATGGAAGGTATGTTGGGGTGAATACTTATTTGGCTCTCTGCCAGAAATGGAAGGTATGTTGGGGTGAATACTTATTTGGCACTTTGCCAGGAATAGAAGGTATGTTGGGGTGAATACTTATTTGGCACTCTGCCAAGATTGGAAGGTCTACAAAGGCGAATACTTATATATGGCACTCTGCCAAGATTGGAAGGTCTACAAAGGTGAATTCTTATTTGGCACTCTGCCAAGATTGGAAGGTCTAAAAAGGTGAATACTTATTTGGCACTCTGCCAGGAATGGAAGATCTGTTGTGCTGAATACTTATATTTTGCACTCTGCCAGGAATGGAAAGTATGTTGGGGTGAATACTTATTTGGCACTCTGCCAGGAATGGAAGGTATGTTGGGATGAATACTTATTTGGCACTCTGCCAGGAATGGAAGATCTGTTGTGCTGAATACCTATATTTGGCACTCTGCCTGGAATGGAAGGTATGTTGGGGTGAATACTTATTTGGCACTCTGCCAGGAATGGAAGTTCTGTTGGAGTGAATACTTATTTGGCACTCTGCCAGGAATGGAAGTTCTGTTGGGGTGAATACTTATTTGGCACTGCCAGGAATGGAAGTTCTGTTGGGGTGAATACTTATTTGGCAATCTGCCAGGAATGGAAGGTATGTTGGGGTGAATACTTATTTGGCACTCTGCCTGGAATGGAAGTTATGTTGGGGTGAATACTTATTTGGCACTCTGCCAGGAATGGAAGTTCTGCTGGAGTGAATACTTATTTGGCACTCTGCCAGGAATGGAAGTTCTGTTGGAGTGAATACTTATTTGGCACTCTGCCAGGAATGGAAGGTATGTTGGGGTGAATACTTATTTGGCTCTCTGCCAGAAATGGAAGGTATGTTGGGGTGAATACTTATTTGGCACTCTGCCAGGAATGGAAGGTATGTTGGGGTGAAAACTTATTTGGCACTCTGCCTGGAATGGAAGATTTGTTGGGGTGAATACTTATTTGGCTCTCTGCCAGAAATGGAAGGTATGTTGGGGTGAATACTTATTTGGCTCTCTGCCAAGAATGGAATATTGTTGGGTTGAATACTTATTTGGCACTGTGCATGGAATGAAAGATTTGTTGGGGTGTATACTTATATTTGGCACTCTGCCAGGAATGGAAGTTCTGTTTTGGTGAATACTTATTTGGCACTCTGCCAGGAATGGAAGATTTGTTGGGGTGAATACTTATTTGGCACTCTGCCTGGAATGGAAGATTTGTTGGGGTGAATACTTATTTGGCACTCTGCCTGGAATGGAAGATTTGTTGGGTGAATACTTATTTGGCACTATGCCAGGAATGGAAGATTTGTTGGGGTGAATACTTATATTTGGCACTCTGCCTGGAATGGAAGATTTTTGGGGTGAATACTTATTTGGCACTCTGCCTGGAATGGAAGATTTGTTGGGGTGAATACTTATTTGGCACTCTGCCAGGAATGGAAGATTTGTTGGGGTGAATACTTATTTGGCACTCTTCCAGGAATGGAAGATTTGTTGGGGTGAATACTTATATTTAGCACTCTGCCTGGAATGGAAGATTTGTTGGGGTGAATACTTATTTGGCACTCTGCCTAGAATGGAAGGTCTGTTTTGGTGAATACTTATTTGGCACTCTGCCAGGAATGGAAGTTCTGTTGGGGTGAATACTTATATTTGGCACTCTGCCAGGAATGGAAGATTTGTTGGGGTGAATACTTATTTGGCCCTCTGCCAGGAATGGAAGGTCTGTTTCGGTGAATACTTATTTGGCACTCTGCCAGGAATGGAAGATTTGTTGGGGTGAATACTTATTTGGCCCTCTGCCAGGAATGGAAGATTTGTTGGGGTGAATACTTATTTAGCTCTCTGCCAAGAATGGAATATTGTTGGGTTGAATACTTATTTGGCACTCTGCCTTGAATGGAAGGTCTGTTTTGGTGAATACTTATTTGGCACTCTGCCTGGAATGGAAGATTTGTTGGGGTGTATACTTATTCGGCACTCTGCCTGGAATGGAAGATTTGTTGGGGTGTATACTTATTTGGCTCTCTGCCAGGAATGGAAGGTATGTTGGGGTGAATACTTATATTTGGCACTCTGCCTGGAATGGAAGGTCTGTTGTGGTGAATACTTATTTGGCACTCTGCCAGGAATGGAAGATTTGTTGGGGTGAATACTTATTTGGCTCTCTGCCTGGAATGAAAGATTTGTTGGGGTGTATACTTATATTTGGCACTCTGCCAGGAATGGAAGGTCTGTTTTGGTGAATACTTATTTGGCATTCTGCCTGGAATGGAAGATTTGTTGGGGTGAATACTTATTTGTCACTCTACCAGGAATGGAAGGTCTGTTGGGGTGAATACTTATTTGGCACTCTGCTTGGAATGGAAGATTTGTTGGGGTGAATACTTATTTGGCTCTCTGCCAGAAATGGAAGGTATGTTGGGGTGAATACTTATATTTGGCACTCTGCCAGGAATGGAAGTTCTGTTGGGGTGAATACTTATTTGGCACTCTGCCAGGAATGGAAGGTCTGTTGGGGTGAATACTTATTTGGCACTCTGCCAGAAATGGAAGGTCTGTTGGGGTGAATACTTATTTGGCACTCTGCCAGAAATGGAAGGTCTGTTGGGGTGAATACTTATATTTGGCACTCTGCCAGAAATGGAAGGTCTGTTGGGGTGAATACTTATATTTGGCACTCTGCCAGAAATGGAAGGTATGTTGGGGTGAATACTTATATTTGGCACTCTGCCAGAAATGGAAGGTCTTTTGGGGTGAATACTTATATTTGGCACTCTGCCAGAAATGGAAGGTATGTTGGGGTGAATACTTATATTTGGCACTCTGCCAGAAATGGAAGGTCTGTTGGTGTGAATTACTTATATTTGGGACTCTGCCAGAAATGGAAGGTATGTTAGGGTGAATACTTATTTGGCTCTCTGCCAAGAATGGGATATTGTTGGGTTGAATACTTATTTGGCACTCTGCCTGGAATGGAAGGTATGTTGGGGTGAATACTTATATTTGGCACTCTGCCAGGAATGGAATGTCTGTTTTGGTGAGTACTTATTTGGCACTCTGCCTGGAATGGAAGATTTGTTGGGGTGAATACTTATTTGGCACTCTGCCTGGAATGGAAGATTTGTTGGGTGTATACTTATTTGGCTCTCTGCCAGGAATGGAAGGTATATTGGGGTGAATACTTATATTTGGCACTCTGCCTGAAATAGAAGGTATGTTGGGGTGAATACTTATATTTGGCACTCTGCCAGGAATGGAAGATATGTTGGGGTGAATACTAATTATTTGGCACTCTGCCAGGAATGGAAGATATGTTGGGGTGAATACTTATTTGCCATCTGCCAGGAATAGAAGGTATGTTGGGGTGAATACTTATTTGGCACTCTGCCAGGAATGGAGTAATGGAGTAAAACAGTACAAATGTACAAAATATTTCTGTGGGATAAGGTGCATAAATTAAGAAAAAAAAAAAGCCATATCCTAATGGCTTGTCCCTGACGAGAATTAACAGCCCAAAACGTGTACGTGGTTAGCTTTTCTTGATTAAACAAGAATGTGTATTTGGCCAATTCTGGAATAATTTAAAATCAACCTTTAGTTGTTATTTTATTTCAATTGATGGCACAAGCCATTAGGAACTTTCAGTTGCACGATAAGGAAATGCCTTTGTTTTTTTATTCTTAATTACTATTGCTTTCTTGATGATATATATATACAGTAGAACCTCCCTGTAAAGGACAACACCTAATTGTAGAACCAAAGTGTCCTTTAGAGAGAGGTGTCCTCTTACCAGAAAGTTGCTACAGTAGAAGTACCTCTCTGTAAAGGACAACACCTAGTTACAGAGCCAAAGTGTCCTTTATAGAGAGGTATCCTCTAGCGTTAGTGTCCTCTTATGGAGGTTGTTCTACTGTATTGGTGATGGAAACTGTCCTTTATAGAGAAGTGTCCTCTAGCGGGAGTGTCCACTAAAGGGAGGTAGTTCTACTATATATATTTATTTCAAGGTTTGTGTGTGTCATCTTTATTGTGTGGAGCAGGTACTTGGCATGAGAGGGGAGGAGTGATGCTCATGGGGTATGAGATGTACCGGATGCTGGCCTTGAAGCAGATGCCCAAGAGCAAGAAGAAGAAGATGGGAGAGAGTGAGAATCCAGAGGATTTAGTCAACAAGCAATATTTCAATGGTTGGTATCACCCAGTTACTAGTTTACTAACTGAAGTAATCACAATGATGCCATGTTACAGAAATTTACCAATCCCTGGTAGACCCTGGCCCTGATCTTATCATCTGTGACGAAGGACATCGCATCAAGAATGCCAGCGCCAATACCTCGCAGGCTCTTAAAAACATCAAGACAAAGTAAGCTGCTTGGATAGTTGTAATTTGAAGTATAGACAATTAACATAATTTTATTGACAGCTTGTCAAAACATGCAAAAGTACGCAGTCTGCACTATTTAAAAAGGATAATTTTATATACAGGTAAACCTGTCTATAGCGCCCGCTCTAAATAGCGCCTCCCTCTCTATAGCGCCCGATTTTAAATACATAGTACGATGTGATTTACATTAAAAGTGACCTGTCTATAGCCCCCCCTCTCTATAGCACCCTATTTTGGTGAGTCCCAAGAGGGTGGGCAATAGACATGTTTATCTGTACCATTTCTAAGCTTCCACCCTTCAGTGTAGCATATATAATCAGAATGATCCAATACAGTATTAGAGTGCTAAAGAAGAGATCTGGTAGATTATATTGGCGAAACCGCTGGTAGGGTTCACCATTGATGAGCCAATATTGTATTGGACAATTCTGCTTATATATGCAGCAATGAAAAGGTGGGATCTTAGAAATGGTTTTCAAGAAAACTATGGACATAAGCTTTTAGGAACTATTACAGCATATATAAACAGAATGATCCAATACAGTATTAGAGCTCTATAGAAGCGGTCTGGTAGATTGAATTGGCGAAACTGCTGGGAGAGTTCACCACTGAAAAACCAAGCCCCCTCAATATTTTTTCCATTGCAGTAAGGACAGTAGAAGTTTGATTTATTTGTGAAAAGAAATATTCGCGTCTTAATGTCTTCAATCGTTATATATAGATGGCATGTTATTGCTTTGTCTTCTTCTTTCTTATCTCCACTCAATCATTTTAAGGTATCAAGCTTGTAGAGCTTGTTGATGGTGTCTGTGCTGGGGATGAGTAGAGCTCATCAATGGATGAGTCAATCCAGTCAATAATGTCTTCTTCTTTCTTATCTCCACTCAATCATATTAAGGTATCAAGCTTGTAGAGCTTGTTGATGGTGTCTGTGCTGGGGATGAGTAGAACTCATCAATGGTAGAGTCAATACAGTCAATAATGTCTTCTTCTTTCTTATATCCACACAATCACATCAGGGTATCAAGCTTGTAGAGCTTGTTGATGGTGTCTGTGCTGGGGATGAGTAGAACTCATCAACGGATGAGTCAATACAGTCAATAATTTCTTCTTCTTTCTTATCTCCACACAATCACATCAGGATATCAAGCTTGTAGAGCTTGTTGATGGTGTCTGTGCTGGGGATGAGTAGAACTCATCAACGGATGAGTCAAAACAGTCAATAATGTCTTCTTCTTTCTTATCTCCACACAATCACATCAGAGTATCAAGCTTGTAGAGCTTGTTGATGATGTCTGTGCTGGGGATGAGTAGAACTCATCAATGGATGAGTCAATACAGTCAATAATGTCTTCTTCTTTCTTATCTCCACACAATCACATCAGGGTATCAAGCTTGTAGAGCTTGTTGATGGTGTCTGTGCTGGGGATGAGTAGAACTCATCAATGGATGAGCCAATACAGTCAATAATGTCTTCTTCTTTCTTATCTCCACACAATCACATCAGGGTATCGAGCTTGTAGAGCTTGTTGATGGTGTCTGTGCTGGGGATGAGTAGAACTCATCAATGGATGAATCAATACAGTCTATAATGTCTTCTTCTTTCTTATCTTCACTCTATCATATTAAGGTATCAAGCTTGTAGAGCTTGTTGATGGTGTCTGTGCTGGGGATGAGTAGAACTCATCAATGGATGAGTCAATACAGTCAATAATGTCTTCTTTTTTCTTATCTCCACTCAATCATATTAAGGTATCTAGCTTGTAGAGCTTGTTGATGGTGTCTGTGCTGGGGATGTGTAGAACTCATCAATGGATGAGTCAATACAGTCAATAATGTCTTCTTCTTTCTTATCTCCACACAATCACATCAGGGTATCAAGCTTGTAGAGCTTGTTGATGGTGTCTGTGCTGGGGATGAGTAGAGCTCATCAATGGATGAGTCAATACAGTCAATAATGTCTTCTTTTTTCTTATCTCCACTCAATCATATCAGGGTATCAAGCTGGTAGAGCTTGTTGATGGTGTCTGTGCTGGAGATGAGTAGAACTCATCAATGGATGAGTCAATACAGTCAATAATGTCTTCTTTCTTATCTCCACTCAATCATATCAGGGTATCAAGCTGGTAGAGCTTGTTGATGGTGTCTGTGCTGGGGATGAGTAGAACTCATCAATGGATGAGTCAATACAGTCAATAATGTCTTCTTCTTTCTTATCTCCACACAATCACATCAGGGTATCAAGCTTGTAGAGCTTGTTGATGGTGTCTGTGCTGGGGATGAGTAGAACTCATCAATGGATGAGTCAATACAGTCAATAATGTCTTCTTCTTTCTTATCTCCACACAATCACATCAGGGTATCAAGCTTGTAGAGCTTGTTAATGGTGTCTGTGCTGGGGATGAGTAGAACTCATCAATGGATGAGTCAATACAGTCAATAATGTCTTCTTCTTTCTTATCTCCACACAATCACATCAGGGTATCAAGCTTGTAGAGCTTGTTGATGGTGTCTGCTGAGGATGAGTAGAGCTCATCAATGGATGAGTCAATACAATCAATAATGTCTTCTTCTTTCTTATCTCCACACAATCGCAACAGGGTATCAAGCTTGTAGAGCTTGTTGATGGTGTCTGTGCTGGGGAAGAGTAGAGCTCCTCAATGGATGAGTCAATACAGTCAATAATGTCTTCTTCTTTCTTATCTCCACACAATCGCATCAGGGTATCAAGCTTGTAGAGCTTGTTGATGGTGTCTGTGCTGGGGATGAGTAGAACTCATCAATGGATGAGTCAATACAGTCAATAATGTCTTCTTCTTTCTTATCTCCACACAATCACATCAGGGTATCGAGCTTGTAGAGCTTGTTGATGGTGTCTGTGCTGGGGAAGAGTAGAGCTCCTCAATGGATGAGTCAATACAGTCAATAATGTCTTCTTCTTTCTTATCTCCACACAATCGCATCAGGGTATCAAGCTTGTAGAGCTTGTTGATGGTGTCTGTGCTGGGGAAGAGTAGAGCTCCTCAATGGATGAGTCAATACAGTCAATAATGTCTTCTTTCTTATCTCCACTCAATCATATCAGGGTATCAAGCTTGTAGAGCTTGTTGATGGTGTCTGTGCTGGGGAAGAGTAGAACTCATCAATGGATGAGTCAATACAGTCAATAATGTCTTCTTCTTTCTTATCTCCACACAATCACATCAGGGTATCAAGCTTGTAGAGCTTGTTAATGGTGTCTGTGCTGGGGATGAGTAGAACTCATCAATGGATGAGTCAATACAGTCAATAATGTCTTCTTCTTTCTTATCTCCACACAATCACATCAGGGTATCGAGCTTGTAGAGCTTGTTGATGGTGTCTGTGCTGGGGAAGAGTAGAGCTCCTCAATGGATGAGTCAATACAGTCAATAATGTCTTCTTCTTTCTTATCTCCACACAATCGCATCAGGGTATCAAGCTTGTAGAGCTTGTTGATGGTGTCTGTGCTGGGGAAGAGTAGAGCTCCTCAATGGATGAGTCAATACAGTCAATAATGTCTTCTTTCTTATCTCCACACAATCACATCAGGGTATCAAGCTTGTAGAGCTTGTTGATGGTGTCTGTGCTGGGGATGAGTAGAACTCATCAATGGATGAGTCAATACAGTCAATAATGTCTTCTTCTTTCTTATCTCCACACAATCACATCAGGGTATCGAGCTTGTAGAGCTTGTTGATGGTGTCTGTGCTGGGGAAGAGTAGAGCTCCTCAATGGATGAGTCAATACAGTCAATAATGTCTTCTTCTTTCTTATCTCCACACAATCGCATCAGGGTATCAAGCTTGTAGAGCTTGTTGATGGTGTCTGTGCTGGGGAAGAGTAGAGCTCCTCAATGGATGAGTCAATACAGTCAATAATGTCTTCTTTCTTATCTCCACTCAATCATATCAGGGTATCAAGCTTGTAGAGCTTGTTGATGGTGTCTGTGCTGGGGAAGAGTAGAACTCATCAATGGATGAGTCAATACAGTCAATAATGTCTTCTTCTTTCTTATCTCCACACAATCACATCAGGGTATCAAGCTTGTAGAGCTTGTTGATGGTGTCTGCTGAGGATGAGTAGAGCTCATCAATGGATGAGTCAATACAATCAATAATGTCTTCTTCTTTCTTATCTCCACACAATCGCATCAGGGTATCAAGCTTGTAGAGCTTGTTGATGGTGTCTGTGCTGGGGAAGAGTAGAGCTCCTCAATGGATGAGTCAATACAGTCAATAATGTCTTCTTCTTTCTTATCTCCACACAATCGCATCAGGGTATCAAGCTTGTAGAGCTTGTTGATGGTGTCTGTGCTGGGGATGAGTAGAACTCATCAATGGATGAGTCAATACAGTCAATAATGTCTTCTTCTTTCTTATCTCCACACAATCACATCAGTGTATCGAGCTTGTAGAGCTTGTTGATGGTGTCTGTGCTGGGGAAGAGTAGAGCTCCTCAATGGATGAGTCAATACAGTCAATAATGTCTTCTTCTTTCTTATCTCCACACAATCGCATCAGGGTATCAAGCTTGTAGAGCTTGTTGATGGTGTCTGTGCTGGGGAAGAGTAGAGCTCCTCAATGGATGAGTCAATACAGTCAATAATGTCTTCTTCTTTCTTATCTCCACACAATCGCATCAGGGTATCAAGCTTGTAGAGCTTGTTGATGGTGTCTGTGCTGGGGATGAGTAGAACTCATCAATGGATGAGTCAATACAGTCAATAATGTCTTCTTCTTTCTTATCTCCACACAATCACATCAGGGTATCGAGCTTGTAGAGCTTGTTGATGGTGTCTGTGCTGGGGAAGAGTAGAGCTCCTCAATGGATGAGTCAATACAGTCAATAATGTCTTCTTCTTTCTTATCTCCACACAATCGCATCAGGGTATCAAGCTTGTAGAGCTTGTTGATGGTGTCTGTGCTGGGGAAGAGTAGAGCTCCTCAATGGATGAGTCAATACAGTCAATAATGTCTTCTTTCTTATCTCCACTCAATTATATCAGGGTATCAAGCTTGTAGAGCTTGTTGATGGTGTCTGTGCTGGGGAAGAGTAGAGCTCCTCAATGGATGAGTCAATACAGTCAATAATGTGTTTTGGGGTTGCAGGTTGACATTTAGTACATAGTGATATTGCTTTGTTTTATTGTTGTTGTTTCATATCCCCTTGTGTAAAGATTACACGAAATAACTCTGACCAATAAGCAGTCACAGACCAACAGCAGTATTGTTCGAAGAGGAGAAAGAACTCTTTAAAAATCCTGAGTTCAACTGACCCGGTTGATAGACCTCAGCAAGGGTCCCTCTTCAGGGATACGGAGGAGCTGTGTCTGTACTAATGTTGGCAGCAAAGGCGTCTGCTTCCATGTTAGGAACAACCTCTAATTACAGGCAAAGTCAGACTTTCACCAAAGTGTGTCAGGGTGCCATGATCAACGAAAGCAGCACCCCTACACCCCATTCCATGAGATCAGATATTGCTTTGTAATAAATAAGAGTACACATTATGTATTCAAAGTTTCAGGTTGATTGTTGTTAGCGTCCATTAAGTTTGACTTTGGCTGACTCAAACATTCTCCAATAGACCACTCACTCACAGCTCATCTCATGATTTTTCAATAGTTTTCTTGACTGCTTCTTGGCAAACATTTTGTCACCGTTTCATACTCCTGTTTTTTTTTTTTTTAATTGGTGTCTTGGCCAAAGGCAACATTTTTTTTGCATATTCCTAGTACATATAGTACAGGCCATGATAATCATGGTGGGTAGAAGTAAGCGACTGCTTTTACTGTAAGTACACCACATGTCTACATGTGGTACAGGCCATGATAATCATGGTGGGTAGAAGTAAGCGACTGCTTTTACTGTAAGTACACCACATGTCTACATGTGGTACAGGCCATGATAATCATGGCGACTGCTTTTACAGTAAGTGTACCACATGTGAAAAGCAGTTCGAATTTGCACTTACAAATTGTACCAGAGCCCTGTTTGGTTACTTGCACTCACTGGTGGGGTTGGACTTTTGCAAGAATCGGGGTCATTGGATAATTTTTTTTTTAATCAGAAAAAAGTGCCCAATGTGGGAATTGAACCGAGGTCGTAGCGGTTGAAAACCAATGGTTTAAACCATCCTTCCACCGACCCCAAGAGTTTTATTTGATCAATATAGTTTTATCTTGAATGAAAATCTAGTCCTTTATTGTTCATATTTTACCTGAGGTAGTGGTGCTGGTTTACAGTTCTTACACCAGTTCTTGGGAGTTTTCTCAAGGAATTTTTTATTTCCTGCTGTTCAGTAAAAGTAGTACAGTAGAATAACCTCCATGAAAGGACACTCACGCTAGAGGATAACTCTCTATAAAGGACAGTTTCCATCACCAATACAGTAGAACAACCTCCATGAGAGGACACTCACGCTAGAGGATAACTCTCTATAAAGGACAGTTTCCATCACCAATACAGTAGAACAACCTCCATGAGAGGACACTCACGCTAGAGGATAACTCTCTATAAAGGACAGTTTCCATCATCAATACAGTAGAACAACCTCCATGAGAGGACACTCACGCTAGAGGACACCTCTCTACAAAGGACAGTTTTCATTTGCAAAATTACCATTTTTACTATTTAACAACTCTCTGGTAAGAGTATACATCTCCCTAAAGGACACTTTGGCTTTACAATTAGGTGTCTTTTACAGGGAGGTTCTACTATAATGGAAAAAGTGTCTTGATCAATGAAAGTTGAACCCCTACACCCCATTCCATGAGATCAGCTCGAGGAGCATGGACTCAAAGAATTCGTGTAATATTTACACAAGGAGATAAGAAACAACAACAGTAGTGGCAAAACTTTTGTCACCATTTCATACCCCTGTTTTTTTATTGGTGTTTTGACAAAGGCAACATGTGATGTATGTGTGTATAGACGCCGTGTTGTGCTCACTGGCTACCCTCTCCAGAATTCCCTGCTAGAATACTGGTGCATGGTGGACTTCATCCGTCCCAACTACCTGGGCTCCAAGGCAGAGTTCTGCAACATGTTTGAGCGGCCCATCACCAACGGACAGTGTATAGACTCTACACCACGGGATCGCCAGCTCATGCGGTTCCGCTCCCATGTGCTGCATTCCTTGCTTGAAGGCTTTGTTCAGAGGTTAGTCTATCTATATTCTACCTTTAAAACCTCCCTGTAGATATTTTTCATTTAGGTACATATTCTCTACTTGTTCTCTTCCTTATATTGATTGATTTGCTAAACCACTTTATTATCTCCTTATAAAATCATAAGGTAATAAAGGCCATCTCAAGCCATTGAAGATAGAAAATAACAGAAAAATCTACTCCAATTGCCCAAAATGTAGCTTGGCACCTGCAGCTCCAGAACACATTTTGGCTTGTATTAGATGTACTAAACAGGACCTTTGGGAGAGGCCGCTGCTCATCATAAAACAGCTTGAGGAGCATGAACTAATGGAATTCGTGTAATCTTTACACAAGGGGATAAGAAACAACAACACTGTCTATAAACAGCTGGAGGAGCATGGACTCATGGAATTCGTGTAATCTTTACACAAGGGGATAAGAAACAACAACAACACTGTCTATAAACAGCTGGAGGAGCATGGACTCATAGAATTCTTGTAATCTTTACACAAGGGGATAAGAAGCAACAACAACAACACTGTCTATAAACAGCTGGAGGAGCATGGACTCATGGAATTTGTGTAATCTTTACACAAGGGGATAAGAAACAACAACAACACTGTCTATAGATTTCCATTCCTGCAGGCATTGGGTTTTGATGGTACGGTCCTCATTCATTTAGTTGGGTGGTAGATTTCCTGGCCTCAGGGTGGCTCAAGGGCTCCAGACTGTTAGGGAGTCTGCTAGCTAATTTCCAAGAATTCCAGACACTTGACATGTTAATGCGATTGAGTGGAGATAAGAAAGAAGATATAAACCAAGGCTCTGACAAACTAAGGCTCTGTACAAGCAGACCAAGGCTCTGTACCAACAAACCAAGGCTCTGTACCAACAAACCAAGGCTCTGTACCAACAAACCAAGGCTCCGTACAAACAAACCAAGGCTCCGTACAAACAAACCAAGGCTCTGTACAAACAGACCAAGGCTCCGTACACACAAACCAAGGCTCTGTACCAATAAACAAAGGCTCCGTACAAACAGATGTTGTGTTGTTACAGGCGAGGCCACAGTGTACTCCGATCCTCCCTACCCAACAAGGATGAGCATGTTCTGCTCATCAGGATGAGTGACATCCAGAGAAACCTCTACAAGGCCTTTGTGTCGGACCTCCTCACTGTCCAGAATGCTGCTAACCCTCTCAAACTCTTCGCTGTTTGCTGCAAGGTAAGACTTCTTTTTATGTGACAACCCCTTAATTTAGATAGGAAATTTTGCCGGGAGGAAATTGATCAATAAAACACAGTACACCCCTCCCCTCAAATTGAACATCAAAGCTGGTATAGATGGAAAATTTGCTAGTAGGAAATTGATCCATAGAAGAATAGGGCGTCTCTCCTGTCAAAATAAACATCAAAACCTGACGCCATCTATTGACCCTCGCTGCAAGCTAGCTACCTCAGGTCAGTGACAAAGTCACAACACCAGCGTTTGCAAACTTGGAAGTGTCCACCTAGAGACCATGGTTTAGGGCTAATGGCCCTCGTCAGTCTAGGATGGACTGTGCTGGTGTTGTGACTTTGTCACCGACTCGAAGCCGCTAGTTTGCGGTGACAGTCAATAGATGGCGTCTTGTGTTGACGTCTATTTTGACAGGATAGGTGCACTGTGCTTTTATTGACCTCCTTAATTTTTTAAACTATATAATGACACTATGCGGCCCTGAGTTTGTTTATTTAATATGTAAATGCCTTGACAAAGTTTTGAGTTCAGCCAACCGAAATATTGACAAAAAAAAATCTTTTATTCAATCCATTATATGCCTTTTTATCTCTATATATATAAAAGTCAATGTCTGTCTGTTTCGCGATAAACTCAAAAACTACTGAACCAATTGGTACCAAATTTTGCATGTCGCTTTTTATAAACCTGAGGAAAATTTTCGGCTACATTTTGATTAGTATTTTTGGCTATTTCTTTTTTTCATTTGAAGAACTTTTTTTTTACGCGGAGTAATCTGGAATGGAATGAATACCCAAATATGGCCATTTTTTATAAGCATCGGTGGTTCAGTGGTAGAATACTCGCCTGCCACGCGGGCGGCCCGGGTTCGATTCCCGGCCGATGCATTTTTTTTTACAATTTTTAAAACTCATTTATATTATATATAATATAAATATATATTATTATATCAACTATATTAATTAAATCAAATACCTAAACACTAATATAATACAATTTTTGCCATCACACACACTTTTTCCCTGTAGTTTATGTGTTACTTCTGTATTGCTATTCTATGGCACTTCTAATATTTATTATTGATGTACTTTCAGTATGAAGGAAATTACAATCGAGGGAATTCTCGGGCGAAGCCGGGTCATATGTCTAGTTATCCATAAAAGTTAAATTATACAGTAGAACCTCCCTTTAACGAACACTCCGCTAGCGGACACCTCTCTACAAAGAACAGTTTTCCTTTGGAAAATGACCTTTTTTACAATTTAACAACTCTCCAGTAAGAGGATATCGATCCCTAAAGGACAATTTGGCTCTGCAACTATGTGTCCTTTACAGGGAGGTTCTACTGTATTAACTCTCCGGTAAGAGGACACCTCTCTACAAAGGAAATTTTAGCTCTGCAACTATGTGTGCTTTACAGGGAGGTTCTACTGTAGCAACTCTCTGCTAAGAGGACACCTCTCCCTGAAGGGCACTGTTGTGTTGTGCCCGTTGTTTTGTCAATAATCCACTCTGAGTCTTCGGAGTTCCCTTGGTACCGGTTTTATTTATAACCAGTGCCGGAACATAAGGAGAACACCACACACAGCCAGACGCGGAGATACCTCCGCTCGCAGCCAAAACCAAACTGCCGGGATCCAGTCTCGGCCGGTTCCCTCCGCCACACTGGCGCCGCTAGGCGCGTGAGGATTCTTGCCTGAACCCTCAACATCTCCCCTAAAAGGTTTAGAGGAGGTTAGCGCTGGACACGCTTGTATCTTCTCCCATACCGCGACACTTTCCCAGGTGAGGGAGACAGCTGCTTTATCTCTGGAGCGATTGCTGGCAGCTGTTGTTGCTCCTCTGCAGGCAGTTCATTTCCCGGAGTTTCCTCCGTTTCAGCAGGGAGTTCACTGTCAGGAGATGTCTCACTGGGGTCGACCTGTTGTTGGGAAGAAGCCAGAAGAAGAGAGTTCCGCCTGTAGGTCCCTACAGGAGTTTCCACGATGTATGAGCGGGGCACTGAAGCCTTCTCGAGGACATTTCCCCACGCTCATAGATCCTTCACCCAAACTTTCTCTCCTGCAATTAGTTCCGCCTTTTTCGTGGCCGCATTGCGTCTGTCAAAAGCCTTTTTCTGCGCCATCTTCCGCTGCTCCTCTTCCCCCCTGAGTTTGGATTGATCCACTGTTTTAGGGGTTAGTGATGATGAAGTGCAGGGAACCATAGTGCGAATTTTCCGTCCAAATAGAAGTTCCGCAGGGGAGAGTCCGTTTGCCAGGGGTGTTGCCCGATACTCCATGAGTGCTAGGACCAGATCTTTATTCTTTTTCATCAGGCTTTTCACAATTTTGACAGCAGCCTCTGCTTGACCATTTGATTGTGGATGCTTTGGGCTGGAAGTGATGTGTCGAAACTCAACTTCAGAGGCAAACTTCGTAAAAGCTGAAGTTGTTGATGGGCGAAATTCTGGTCCGTTATCACTGATTACAATGTCAGGGATGCCATGACGAGCAAAGATGGCTTTGCAGTGATCTACCACAGCTTCCGAGGAAAGTTTAGTAAGTCGTACGACCTCGATAAATCGAGAAAAGTAGTCTACGATGACTAAATACTCACTTCCTTCGTAATGGAAGAGATCCATCCCGAATTTTTGCCACGGTCGTTCCGGAAAGTCGTTGGGGATGAGTGGTTCGTGCTTTAGAGGTTGTTTCTCGATGCATTTCTCACAGGTTTTTACCATATCCTGGATTTCTTGACCTATTCCTGGCCACATAACATGATCCTTTGCTCTTGCTCGACATTTTGTTATTCCTTGATGACCTGTGTGGATGCGGTTCAAAACATCTTTTCGCATGTTAGAGAGGATGATCACTCGCAGTCCTCTCATTAGTAAGCCGTTCTCTTCCCCTATCTCGTCGTGAACATCGTAGAACGAGCGTTCTAAGGGAGAGAGCTGACATTTGGCGGGCCAACCTTTTTGGAATAAAATGCCACATTTTGAAGGGTAGGCTCCAGCTTCTGGTTGAGGGCTATTTTGGCAAGTCGGTCGTCTGTCGTGGATTGATGCAGGACGATGCTACGCACAAAATGTTCAACTTCTTCCTGGAGCTCTTCATCTTCGGGAAGATGACCTGGAAGTGGTTGTCTTGAAAG
The DNA here is from genome assembly GCA_030710605.1 of Cordylochernes scorpioides. NCBI lineage: Eukaryota > Metazoa > Arthropoda > Arachnida > Pseudoscorpiones > Chernetidae > Cordylochernes > Cordylochernes scorpioides. The sequence continues at coordinate 48,346,362 of CP092870.1, read as the reverse complement.
GGCATCAGCGGTGATTAGGTCCTTCCCCGGTGTATGAAAGATATGAAACGAGAACTGAAGCATCCTCATACGGTACCGTTGAAGCCTTGGCGTTAGATCGTTCAGATCTTTAGTGGTGAAGATGGGAACTAAAGGTTTATGATCTGTTTCGATGAGGAAGGTTTTTCCAACCACAAACTCCTTGAAGCGCTCACACGCCCATGTGATTGCAAGGGCTTCCTTCTCTATTTGAGCGTATCCCTGTTCCGTCTTCGTCAGCGTCCGTGATGCAAAGGCCACTGGGCGCCACTCGTTGGCTTCATGCTCTTGCTTGAGGACAGCTCCCAGGCCATACGATGATGCATCGGCTGAGACCATGGTCTTCTTAGAGATGTCAAAGCTTGCCAGAACTCGGTCACTGGCCAGAACCTCTTTGACTTTCTCGAACGCTTTTTTCTGTGGTGATCCCCAGATGAAACTCACATCTTTCTTTCTTAGGTCGTTTAGTGGCTTTGTGATTTCCGCTAGGTTTGGAACAAAGCGGCCTAAGAAATTGACCATGCCCATAAAACGTTGTACCCCGTGCAAGTCAGTTGGCGGTTTCATCTCGGCGATGGCTTTGACTTTCTTTTCGTCCGCCTTGATACCGTGTTCGTCGATGTAATGTCCCAGGAATGTGACGTTGCTTACACCGAACTGGCACTTTTTTTTTGTTAAGCGTAATTCCTGAGTTCTTTAGGCGTCTCACAACTTCGCGTAGTATCTCGTCATGCTCTTCCTTTCTCTTTGCGAAAATGAGGATGTCATCCATGTGACAGATTACCCCATTGACTCCGCGTAGGATAGCAGACATGCGTTTCTGGAAGTGTTCTGGAGTGCTAGAGATCCCAAAGGGAAGCCTTTTGAATTTATATCTGCCAAAGGGTGTAATGAAAGTCGTCAGCGTTTGGCTTTCTTCGGAGAGTTTAATATGCCAAAATCTGCTGTTAGCATCCAGCCTGGAAAAGATTTTGGCCCCGTTGAGTTGAGCTAGTTCATGTTCAAGGACAGAAAGTGGGTGAAGCTCACGTTCCACACTCAGGTTAAGCAGGGATAAGTCTACACAGATCCTGATTTTCCCGTTTGGCTACCAGCTAGGACGATCGGTGCGCACCACTCCGTTGGCTCATCAACTGGTTCGATGACTTCTTGAGCCACCATGGCATCCAGTTGCTCTTTTAACTTCGGCATGAACGGAAGAGGTACTCGTCTTGGGACTGGTATGGAGAAGGGCTTGGCACCTTCCTTCAACTTGATGTGATAGGGCTGTTCAAGAAGCCCCAGTCCTTCAAATAGCTTAGGGAACTCTCGTTCAGGATTGACATCCGTTGTTCCGTTGATGACAAGATCAATTCGTTTGACGAGTTGGAGGTCTTCACAGGCTCCGACACCCAGCAGAGGTTGTTCCAAATGGTGGACCACGTACACGGTTTCCTTCATTTCACGTGTGTTAGCTCGGAGCTTCGCCACAAAGGTCCCAGCATTCTCCAATCTTTGGTTCGCGGCCGCCATCAGTTGACGTCAGTTGGACGTTGCTAAAATACCGCTTGTACAGGGAAAATGATATCAGCGTCACATCCGAGCCCGGATCCAGCTTGAAGTGGATTGCAGTGCCGTTGACTCTTACTGTTGACTTCCACCTGCTCTTTCTGCTTCCCAGCGTAGGCTCGCGGACAGCATATACAAATGAGACCTTCTCCCGCACTGGGGTTTCCTCCGAGGATATGGCGTTCACATCATTGTTTTTTCTTCGACAGAGATTAGTGTAATGGCCCTTTTTCCCGCACTTTCCACAGACTTTGTCCTTAGCGGGGCACTTATCTCTGTAACGATAATGATGTTTGGTAGTCCCACAGTTAAAGCAAGTTGGAAAATTTTTCCTTCGTCTGTTTCCTTGGCACTGTCTCTTTGTCTAGACGTTGATCTGCCATTGTCCTTGCCATGACCTGATGCTTTAGGCTTCTGCTTGGCCACTTTCCGCGTTGTGTCGACCTGCGATGTAGAAGGGTTAAGATTCTTTTGTTCACGCATCACAGCTTCCCACTGACGGGCGATCTCGACTGCTTTGGCCAAGGTCAGGTTTTCGTTTAGCATCAGTTTCTCCGACAACTTCCTATCTTTTACTCCAAGCACTATACGATTACGAATAAGCTCCTCGCGCAGATTAGCGTATTCGCAGTGCTCAGATATTCTGTGCAAGACTGTTACAAATTCCTCAATGATTTCTTCCGGTCGTTGACTCCTTAATCCGAACAAAGCCCGCTCATACACCACGTTGCGTTTGCCTATAAAGTGGTTTTCGAACGCTTCAATGACTTTGTCGAGGTTCTTTGCATCATCTGCTGAGAGATTGAACGCAGAGTGGATTTCCTCAGCCCTCTCCCCCATAAGATATATAAATGCTGTGATCTGATATTCTTGTTCCTTGGCGTTCAAGTTGGAGAGAAGTCTGTATCGAGAAAATCGCTGTTTCCAGCTTGGCCAATCCTTGGCGTTGAAACTGAAATTAGGAGGCGGAAGAAAGGAATTTGATTCCATGTCAGGTTTGATTGCACAAGAGTGGAATTAATTAAAAAGGCACTTACTTGGGCTCTTCATGATCCCGCCGCTGCCACCATGTTGTGTTGTGCCCGTTGTTTTGTCAATAATCCACTCTGAGTCGTCGGAGCTCCCTTGGTACCGGTTTTATTTATAACCAGTGCCGGAACATAAGGAAAACACCACACACAGCCAGACGCGGAGATACCTCCGCTTGCAGCCAAAACCAAACTGCCGGGATCCAGTCTCGGCCGGTTCCCTCCGCCACACTGGCGCCGCTAGGCGCGTGAGGATTCTTGCCTGAACCCTCAACATCTCCCCTAAAAGGTTTAGAGGAGGTTAGCGCTGGACACGCTTGTATCTTCTCCCATACCGCGACACTTTCCCAGGTGAGGGAGACAGCTGCTTTATCTCTGGAGCGATTGCTGGCAGCTGGCGCCGCTAGGCGCGTGAGGATTTTTGCCTGAGCCATCAACAGGCACTTTAGCTCTGCAACTAGGTGTCCTTTACAGGGAGGTTCTACTGTAGCCAACTCTCCAGTAAGAGGACACTTCTCCCTAAAGGACACTTTGGCTCTGTAACTAGGTGTACTTTAAGGGAGGTAGTTCTACTGTATTTAAAAATGACTTTCTCAAACATACAGTAGAGTCTGTCATGAGCTACCACTTTCTTAAATAAAATGTTTCCATTGTAAGCAGTCCCTTAATGACTGTCTTTGTAAATGGCCAGCAATCCTTAAATGTCGATTTTTACTCTATGATTTTAACTAATAAATAATGTTATTTTAAATTATAATTTTCATGTTTCACATCTTAATGTCTTCATTTTTTATTTATAGAGGGTGCATTATTTCTTTGTATTAATTTATGCCTAACTGGCTTTGTCCTTATTGTTTGCGGAAGAGCATTGCTCGATGTAAATATTTATATGTAATTCTACTGTCCTTAAAGCTTATGTCCATAGTTTACTTAAATACCATTTCTAAGATTCCATCCTTCAGTGTAACATATATAAGCAGAATGATCCAATACAGTATTAGAGTTCTAAAGAAGCGGTCTGGTAGATTAAAAAAATTGGTGAAACCGCTGGGAGGGTTCACCACTGATGAACCAAGCCCTCCCAATATATATTTTCATCGCAGTAAGGACAGTAGAAGTTTGTTTTGTGTAGAAAAGAAACATTCACGTCTTAATGTTTTCATTTGATGTATATAGATTGCGCGTTATTGCTTTTTTTTTTTTGCCTATTCCTAGGACACATGGTACAGGCCATGATAATCCTAGTGGGTAGAAGTAGACGACTGCTTTTTACTGTAAGTGCACCACAAGTCTACACACATGAAAAGCAGTTCGAATTTGCACTTACCGATGTGCCAGTGCCCTGTTTTGGTTCCTTGCACACGCTGGTGGGGTTGGACTTTTGTAAGAATCGGGGGCCATTGGAGCATTTTTTTTATTATTAGAAAAAAGTGCCCAATGCGGGAATCAAACCCGGGTCGTAGCGGCCGAAAACCAATGGTTTATATCATCCTTCCACCGACACCCCTACTTGTGCGGGGGTCAGTGGAACCCTAATTGCTTTGTATTAATAAATATAACTAACTATAATTCAAGATTTATACTCTCTCTTATTCAAAAGGAAGTACTTCTGAATTATAAAGCTAACAAATATTTGTGTTTGTCCAGATCTGGAACCACCCTGACATCCTCTATGATCTCCTCCAGAACCAACGGCAGATAGCCCAGGGGGAGGATCTGGACCTTGATCTAGCCACTGCCACCAAGAGAGGGGCTGCTGCAGCAAGGGCCAAGAAAGGTACATTGGTGTCTACTTCACTCAGTTATATATATCCTTCCTTCTTCAATGCTTTCCTCTACTGATGGTGGGCCACATGGTCTTTCCATTCTTCCCGGTCCTCGGCAGAGCTGACTGCTACAGGGCTCGTTCCCAGGTGACAAATAGGGGAACGACCTTCAGATATGAAACCAGCTGCGAAACAAGCAGAATAATTGACAAATAAGCAGTCACAGACCAACAGCAGAATTGTTGGAAGAGGAGAAAGACCTCTTTATAAATCCTGAGTTCAACTGTTGATAGATCTCAGCAAGGGTTCCTCTCCAGGGATACGGAGGTCTGTACTCATGTTGGCAGTAAAGGCTTCCATGTTAGGAACAGCCTCAAATTACAGTCAGACTTTCACCAAAGTGTGTCATGGTGCCATGTTCAGCGAAAGCTGCACCCCTACACCCCATTCCATTGCTTGAGGAGCATGAACTCATGGAATTCGTGTAATATTTACACAAGAGGATAATAAACAGCATCAACAACATACTTAATCCGCCATCCTCTTCATCTCCTTGTATGTGTGTCGTCCAGTCCAATGTTTTAGATCGTCTGTGTATCCCCGTCGTCTTCTTCCCCTCGATCTCTTCCCTTGGAGCTTTCCCTCCAACACTGTCAGCAATGTCTCTCCTGCTGATCACATATCATATTTATAAGAAATAAAATATTAGGCACAAATTTTACAAAAAATACAGAATTTCTACTGTCCTTACTGCAATATAAAATAGTAGGGGAGGGCTTCAGTGGTGAAACCTCGTCAGAAAATTTATCTTCTTCTTTCTTATCTCCACTCAATCATATTAGGGTATCAAGTTTGTAAAGCTTGAGATCATGTTGTGTTGTTTCTTATCCCCTTGTGTAAAGATTACACAAATTCCATGAGTTCATGCTCCTCCAGCTGTTTTATGATGAGCAGCGGCCTCTCCCAAAGGTCCTGTTTAGTGCATCTAATGCAAGCTAAAATGTGTTCTGGAGCTGCAGGTACCAAACTACATTTTGGGCAAGTGGGATAAATTTTGTTATTATTTTCTATCTTCAATGGCTTGAGATGGCCTGTTCTAAATCTTGTTAGTGTTGTTTGATGCTGTCTGAGGTTCAGAGCTCCTCCTGGGTTCACTCCACTGTACCAACTGTGCTTAGGTGGGATCCTCCAGTTCTTGTTTATTTTTGTTTTGGCTACTGTTTCTATTTCTTTGAAAGTATTTTTCTGTGGCAAGGGTTCTTTTGTGCCTTTTTTCGCTAGCACATCAGCAGCTTCATTGCCTTCAATGCCAACGTGTGAGGGTATCCTTTGAAGGTGAATTTTTGAGGTTTTTGAGATTTTTTGGAGATAACCAATTATGTTCTTGCCTACTTTGTCTCTAAGTTCCCCTGTGTGACTCAAGTGTTGTATGGTGAGATCATGACTGGGTGAAGTGGAATGCATCTGCCTTTGTCATTAAGACTGGAAGCACTACTCAGGGGCAGGCCACTGACTTAGCTCCATAAGAAATGGCCGCCTCTGACATGAGGAACAGACGCAGTGTACAGCCGCTCCTAACATGGAGTACAAACGCTGCTCATCCTGTATCTCTGGAGTCCTTACAGGGTACTATCAGCATGGCCAGCTGAGCCCAGGTTTTTTACCAAGCTTGTTACGGCTCCCCCTCCTCCTTTTTCATCCGGGCTTGGGACCGGCAAAGGCGGAGTTTGTGAAAATTTAGAAATGGTTGGTGTTGTACAGATGGTGTTAAGAATGGCTTCATCCCAGATACCACCATGTCTCCCTACCGTGACAAGAATGATCCCTCCATCAACTATGATTGGGTAAGTAGAAAACCTCCCATTGGTTGGCAGAGGTTCTAATATATGTGGTGTAGGCTATCCCTCTAATGAAGGACTACATCCCGGGCCAGGTGTCCAACAGCTACAAGATGACCATCATGTTTGCCATCCTGGAGCAGACTCTGGCTGTAGGCGACAAGATCCTTGTCTTCAGCCAGTCTCTCTTCACTCTCTCCCTCATTGAGAAGATTCTCTCCCAACGAGAGGTGCCATATCGACCTGGTCCTCCGGAGAAATGGGCTCGGAACAAGAATTACTACCGTAGGTCTCTCTTTATACATAACACAAGACAGGTTATAAATTTGAAAATATTATAGATGCGTATGATTCTTTTAAAATTATACATGATAAAGCACAAATTTGGGTTATAGATTATAGATACAAGATAATGAGACTAAATGTAGCTTGGCACCTGCAGCTCCAGAACACATTTTGGCTTGCATTAGATGTACTAAACAGGACCTTTTTGGAGAGGCCGCTGCTTATCATAAAACAGCTCAAGGAGCATGAACTCATGGAATTTGTGTAATCTACACAAAAGGGGATAAGAAAAAACAACAACACTGTCTATAAACAGGTGGAGGAGCATGAACTCATGGAATTTGTGTAATCTTTACACAAGGGGATAAGAAACAACAACAACACTGTCTATAAACAGCTGGAGGAGCATGGGCTCATGGAATTCATGTAATCTTTGCACAAGGGGATAAGAAACAACAACAACACTGTCTATAAACAGCTGGAGGAGCATGGACTCATGGAATTTGTGTAATCTTTACACAAGGGGATAAGAAACAACAACAACACTGTCTATAAACAGCTGGAGGAGCATGGACTCATGGAATTCATGTAATCTTTGCACAAGGGGATAAGAAACAACAACAACACTGTCTATAAACAGCTGGAGGAGCATGGACTCATGGAATTTGTGTAATCTTTACACGAAGGGATAAGAAACAACAACAACATTGTCTATAAACAGCTGGAGGAGCATGGACTCATGGAATTGGTGTAATCTTTACACAAGGGGATAAGAAACAACAACAACACTGTCTATAAACAGCTGGAGGAGCATGCACTCATGGAATTGGTGTAATCTTTACACAAGGAGATAAGAAACAACAACAACACTGTCTATAAACAGCTGGAGGAGCATAGACTCATGGAATTCATGTAATCTTTACACAAGGGGATAAGAAACAACAATAACCTTGTCTATAAACAGCTGGAGGAGCATGGACTCATGGGGATCAGATCGGTCCATGCACCCTGATCACAATACAGGCCAACTGAAGTCGTATGGATGTTTTCTTCCGGAGTGATGTCCGCCATATAGAGGGCTGGCTGGGTATATATGGTCCGGAGTGAGTTGGGTGTTGTAACAGTTATTGCAGTTCCTGTAGGATCTAGTCATGTCTGGGTTTATCTTCATTCCTTTAAAATGTCCTGTTCTGGATTGATGTCTGCCATATAGAGGGCAGGCGGGTATATATGGTTCGTAGTGAGTTGGGTGTTGTAACAGTTATTGCAGTTCCTGTAGGATCTAGTCATGTCTGGGTTTATCTTCATTCCTTTAAAATGTCCTGTTCTGGATTGATGTCTGCCATATAGAGGGCAGGCGGGTATATATGGTTCGTAGTGAGTTGGGTGTTGTAACAGTTATTGCAGTTCCTGTAGGATCTAGTCATGTGTCTGGGTTTATCTTCATTCCTTTAAAATGTCCACTTCTGGATTGATGTCTGCCATATAGAAGGCTGCAAGGATGGCCGGGTATATATGGTGCGGAGTGAGTTGGGTGTTGTAACAGCAGTTCCTGTAGGATCTAGTCATATCTGGGTTTATCTTCATTCCTTTTATTCCTTCATTCTGGCTAGAAAAATGACTTAAAAATATCATTGTGTGAGGCAACATCTGTTCTCATCACCCTGTTGTTGTATCATCAGGTCTGGACGGCAGTACCAATGCCCAAGACAGAGAGAAGATGATCCAAGACTTCAACGGCAATGCCAATGTTGTGCTGTTCCTTCTGTCCACACGGGCTGGCTGCCTGGGCATCAATCTAATTGGAGCGAACCGCATCATTGTGCTGGATGCCTCCTGGAACCCTTGCCACGATGCCCAGGCTGTGTGCCGTATCTACCGCTATGGCCAGCAGAAACCTTGCTTCATCTACCGACTCATCACAGATAACTCCTTGGAGAAGAGGATCTATGATAGGCAGATCAATAAACAAGGAATGTCGGGTGAGTGGATACATTTCTGCTTCTTTATATGATTATCATCCCTAGTTCATGTGGTAGAGGCCATGTTAATCATTTCTTTGCTTATACCTAGTACATGTGGTACAGGCCATGTTAATCATTTCTTTGCTTATCCCTAGTACATGTGGTACAGGCCATGTTAATCATTTCTTTGCTTATCCCTAGTACATGTGGTAGAGGCCATGTTAATCATTTCTTTGCTTATACCTAGTACATGTGGTACAGGCCATGTTAATCATTTCTTTGCTTATCCCTAGTACACGCGGTACAGGCCATGATAATCATTTCTTTGCTTATCCCTAGTACACATGGTACAGGCCATGGTAACATTTCATTTCTTTGCTTATCCCTAGTACATGTGGTACAGGCCATGTTAATCATTTCTTTGCTTATCCCTAGTACATGTGGTACAGGCCATGTTAATCATTTCTTTGCTTATCCCTAGTACATGTGGTACAGGCCATGATATTCATTTCTTTGCTTATCCCTAGCTCATGTGGTACAGGCCATGATATTCATTTCTTTGCTTATCCCTAGTACACGTGGTACAGGCCATGATAATCATTTCTTTGCTTATCCCTAGTACACATGGTACAGGCCATGGTAACATTTCTTTTATTTGCTTATCCCTAGTACACCTGGTACAGGCAATCATAATCATGGTGGGTAGAAAGAAGTAGGCGACTGCTTTTACTATAAGTGCACCACATGTCTACATATGTGAAAAGCAGTTCAACTTTGCACTTACAAATGTGCCATAGCCCCTATTTGGTTACTTGCACTCACTGGTGGGGTTGGACTTTTGCAAGAATTGGGGGCCATTGGAGCATTATTATTTTTTTTTTTATCAGGAAAAAAAGTGCCCAATGAGGGTGTTGAACCTGGGTCGTAGCAGTCGAAAACCAATGGTTTAGACCATCTTGCCACCGACCCTCTGAACCATGTGTACTAGGAATAAGCAAAAAAAAAAGTTTATTTAGTAGAATTTGCTAGGTGTAACCACCAGTTTTGCTGTGTTGTGTAGACCGTGTGGTGGATGAACTGACCCCGGAGTGTAACTTCACCATGAAGGAAGTCAACACCCTCACCCATGAGAATGAGGAGGACAACCCAGTGCGGGACTACTCCGACATGGTGGAAGCCTTCAATGACCATATCCTCAAACACATCTACACTCACTTCAACTACTGTCTCAGCAAGGTAACTAACTGCTTTCTTTTTTGAGTACTACCACCCAACTAGACGAAAGAGACCTCCTCCATACCATCAAAACCCAATACCTTCAGAAATGGTAGTCTAATGCTGCACATGACTTGTACAGAGCAGGAGGGACAATTCTGTCCTCCCAAGAGAACAACTGATTTCCAGACTTAAGTCTGGTCATCTACTGATGATGACCTTCCAGAATGGTTGCAAGGTTTTCCCATGTACATTTTTGACTATATTGACTCATCCATTGAGGAGCTCTACTCATCTCCTGCACAGACACCATAAACAAGCTCTACAAGCTTGATACCCTGATATGATTGAGTGGAGAAAGAAGAAGACATTATTGACTGTATTGACTAATCCATTGATGAGTTCTACACATCCCCAGCACAGACACCATCAACAAGCTCTACAAGCTTGATACCCTGATATGATTGAGTGGAGATAAGAAAGAAGAAGACATTATTGACTGTATTGACTCATCCATTGATGAGCTCTACACATCCCCAGCACAGACACCATCAACAAGCTCTACAAGCTTGATACCCTGATATGATTGAGTGGAGATAAGAAAGAAGCATTTTCTTGCTCTTACAATAGCTGCTCCTTCATCCTCCCATAGCATACTTATTGCTATCTTTATAAAGCACAATATTAATTACCAGGTCTATTAGTATGAAATGCGAAAATGGCCGCCAGAGGGCGCTGTGCAACTTTATTTGAGCCGACATTGGCGCTGTTGAAGGCGTTTTGTTTTTGACTCACATGGCATCAGCACGCGCGCAGTTTTATAAAAATTCAAATCTTGGAAAATTTCTGGAGCCCGTGGAAAATGACCATTTCTGAGCCAAAAAGTGGCCATTTGCGGGAAGTTTTGTTGTTCGCCTTCAACGGCGATCACGCTCTGAGCAAATTGCAGTGTTACAGGTGGTTTAAAAAATTCCAAAGTGGCGATTTCGAACTTGATAATGAACCACGTGGAAAATCGTCCCAAAAGTTCGAGGACGCTGAACTGCAAGCTTTGTTGGATGAGGACAGTACCCAAACGCAGGAGAAACTCGCGAAACAGCTCCAGGTGTCTCAAGGTGCTATTTCCCTACATTTAAACAGCTTCGGAATGACCCAAAAGCTTTCCAGATGTGTCCCCCACGAGTTGAGCGAAAGGCAGCAAGAACGGCGTCTGGTAACCTGCGAAGGGCTGCTCGCCAGGCATGAAAAGAAGTAATTTTTGCATCGAATCGTAACTTCTGATGAGAAATGGATCCTCTTCAGCAATCCTACGTGCCAAAAGTCGTGGGGCCTGCCCGGCCAATTTCCAAAACAGACGCCTAGGCCCAATCGCTTCGGAAAAAAGGCAATGCTTTGCATATAATGGGACCAGACCGGCGTAGTATATTTCGAGCTCCTGAAACCTGGCGAAACGGTCAATACTAGTCGCTATGAACAACAAATGCACAGTTTGAGAGAGGCGTTTAATGAAAAAAGACCGGAATGGCGTGAAAAGCACAAGCTGATACTGTAGCATGACAATGCTCCAGCCCACAACGCTATGGTGGTCAAAAACACCATAAAAGACTTGGGCTGGGAACTCTTACCCCACCGCCGTACTCACCAGACTTAGCGCCGTCAGACTACCACCTTTTCACATCTTTAGGACACGCCTTAAAAAAAAACTGGAATTTTCGAACTCAGACATACTCCGAAAATGACTTGTTGACTGGTTCGACTCAAAAGGAATAGAATTTTACAGACAAGGAATTTGAAAATTGCCTGAAAGGTGGTCCAAGTGTATAGGGGGCAGTTACTTTGAATAAAAATTATTTTGTTGTATGGAATTGGTGAACTTTTGAATTCACTGAAAATTTTCGCGTTTCATACTAATAGACCTGGTATAGATTATTGATTAAAAAAAAAAAAAAGTCGGTGGACAAGTAGATAACACCCTCGATTCCCGACAGCCATGAACTGGGATTGAATCCTGTATTGTACACTTTGTTCTAATATGTGAATAACCTTCATATATTATTCATTGTTGTAAATATCATAAGCTAGGTTGTTCTTGTTGAGTGGTACCTAGTAAAGTTATTTTGGAACCAGGAAATAAGACCTAATCCAAATAAATGAATAATGTGTGACATTTCGGTAACAGCATTGTTACCATCATCATATAAAATGGATAAAATGATTTAAAAATTTTGTCTGAAGATGGTAACAACGCTGTTACCGAAATGTCACACACTATTTATTTATTTGGATTTGGTCATATTACCTTGTATGAATTATATATTTAAGATAGAGGTTTGCCTGGCCAGCAATCATACTCCAGGCTTACAGCCTGAAACGCATACATGGTTAACTTACTTGGTTAATCAAGAATGGGTATTTGGCCAATTCTGGAATAATTAAAAATCAACGAATAGTTGATATTTATTCCGATAGATGGCGCAAACCATCAGCCACTTTCTGTTGCACAATAAGGAGAGGCCTTTTTCTTAATTACTTTTAAGAGTTTTGGTCATTTAATAAAAGCTCTACTTGCAAGTACAGTTGAACCTCCCTGTAAAGGACAACACCTAGTTGCAGAGCCAAAGTGTCCTTTAGGGAGAGGTGTCCTCTTACCAAAGAGTTGCTAAATAGTAAAAGTGGTAATTTTGACAATGAAAACTGTTCCTTATAGAGAGGTGTCCTCTAGCAGGAGTGTCCTCTCTTGGAGGTTGTTCTACTGTATTGGTGATGAAAACTGTCCTTTGTAGAGAGGTGTCCTCTAGCGGGAGTGTCCTCTCATGGAGGTTGTTCTACTGTATTGGTGATGAAAACTGTCCTTTGTAGAGAGGTGTCCTCTAGCGGGAGTGTCCTCTCATGGAGGTTGTTCTACTGTATTGGTGATGAAAACTGTCCTTTGTAGAGAGGTGTCCTCTAGCGGGAGTGTCCTCTCATGGAGGTTGTTCTACTGTATTGGTGATGAAAACTGTCCTTTGTAGAGAGGTGTCCTCTAGCGGGAGTGTCCTCTCATGGAGGTTGTTCTACTGTATTGGTGATGAAAACTGTCCTTTGTAGAGAGGTGTCCTCTAGCGGGAGTGTCCTCTCATGGAGCTTATTCTACCTTATTGTTGATGGAAACTGTCCTTTGTAGAGAGGTCTCTTCTAGTGGGAGTGTCCTCTCATGGAGGTTGTTCTACTGTATTGGTGATGTAAACTGTCCTTTATAGAGAGGTGTTCTCTAGCGGGAGTGTCTTCTCATGGAGGTTGTTCTACTGTATTGGTGATGGAAACTGTCCTTTGTAGAGAGGTGTCCGCTAGAGGGGGTCTCCTCTTATGGAGGTTCTACTGTATTGGTGATGGAAACTGTCCTTTGTAGAGAGGTGTCCTCTCATGGAGGTTGTTCTACTTTATTGGTGATGGAAACTGTCCTTTGTAGAGAGGTGTCCTCTCATGGAGGTTGTTCTACTGTATTGGTGATTAAAACTGTCTTTTGTAGAGAGGTGTCCGCTAGCGAGAGTCTCTTCTTATGGAGGTTCTACTGTATTGGTGATGGAAACTGTCCTTTGTAGAGAGGTGTCCTCTCATGGAGGTTGTTCTACTTTATTGGTGATGGAAACTGTCCTTTGTAGAGAGGTGTCCTCTAGCGAGAGTGTCCTCTCATGGAGGTTGTTCTACTGTATTGGTGATTAAAACTGTCCTTTGTAGAGAGGTGTCCTCTAGCGGGAGTGTCCTCTTATGGAGGTTGTTCTACTATATTGGTGATGGAAACTGTCTTTTGTAAAGAGGTCTCTTTACCTGGCGTATCCCCTCATGGAGGTTGTTCTAATATATTTGAATCTTAAATCAACAATTTTTGTTCTCAAAATGCATATTTGCAAATAAAAAGACTTCCTTCTCATAGTAGTGACATGTGCAGGAGCCATTTGAACACGAGTCCTTGCTGTCTGACCGCAAGGATCTGAAGTTGACCAAGCAGGAGAAGAGAATGGCCAAGAAGAGCTATGAGATGGAGAAGAGGGCCAACATGCACAACTACAGGGGAGGCGGACATTCCAACTTCAACGCCATCTCTAATATCTCTCCCAACCTGATCCGGCCCTGGCTCGGTTCAGCTGGTTTCTCCCTGCTGCCCAATAACTCAGCAGGCTCTACTGACAAACCGGCTGGAGGCATGCTGAACAACCTCCTCAAACCTGGCTGCTCAGTGCAGAAGATCAAAGTGCCCCAGGGTGAGCTGACTCATCTCTTGACTCATATACAGATGCTTTCATTAGAATGTTGGTGCATCAAGTTAAAGTAACACTTGTGCTAAAATATCAGATTTCTCATCTCTTTCTCAATGTGAGTCGAAATTCTATTGAGAGTATCCGAATGTGAAAGACAAACGTCCAAAGTGACCCTTGTGCTCAAATTTCAGATTTCTCATCTCTTGGCTTATATTTGTATACTTTCATTAGAATGTTGGTTCATGAAGGCAAAGTGACACTTGTCCTCAAATTTCAGATTTCTCATCTCTTTCCGAATGTGAGTCAAAATTTTATTGAGAGTATTTGAATGTAAAAGAAATATACAAAGTGAAACTTGTGCTCAATTTTCAGATTTCTCATATCTTGGCTTATATTTAGATACCTCCATTAGAATGTTGGTGCATGAAGGCAAATATCCAAAGTTGTTGTTCTTTCTTATCCCCTTGTCTAAAGATTACACAAATTTCATGAGTTCATGCTTCTCGAGCTGTTTTATGATAAGCAGCGGCCTCTCCCAAAGGTCCTGTTTAGTTCATCTAATACAAGTCAAAATGTGTTCTGGAGCTGCAGGTGCCAAGCTACATTTTGGGCCAGTGGGGTAGATTTGTTTGGTATTTTCTATCCTCAATGGCTTGAGATGGTCTGTTCTAAATCTTGTTAGTGTTGTTTGGTGCTGTCTGAGGTTCAGAGCTCCTCTTGGGTCCACACAACTATACCATTTTTCCTCAACTATTCCCATCCCTGGACACTTTATTTTTCCATTTCTCATTACTCTTTACAATTCATCCTTTCATACTTCATCCCTAAGGATAGAAATAGTCGTTATTTCTTCTTAAAATAAATTACGATTTTTCCTTTAAAAGAAACATTTGCGGTAAAATTGACAAACCTCGTTCTATACCAGCTGTGCTTAGTTGGGATCCTCCAGTTGTTGTTTATCTTGGTTTAGGATACTGCCTCTAAGTAAGTTTATTATTCTGTGGGTTCACACATGTGGGTGTGTAGATGTGACCATCCCGGTGACTACACCCGGCCTGCCCCCAGTACACATCAAGTCAGGCCAGGAGGTCATTGTGATGAAGACCCCCAAAGGAATGTGTCTGCAGTTACCTGGAGGACGTCTAGTGGCCATCCACTTCAACCCAGCTACTCTGGGAGACAAACAAGGTAATGGTTCATCTCTTGTAAAGTTCTGAATATCATTTGGAAGTTGATTCGGAGAAAAACAAAGCCACACAAGTAATAGTTTATTTTGACTCCGGACCTTTCAGTGAATTCCTGTCACTCTCTTCAGGGGAATGGTTATCCTGGTTCTACTTATATACATACATGGTTTTCTGAAATACAGTAGAACAACCTCCACGAGAGGACACTCACGCTAGAAAGCACCTCTCTACAAAGGACAATTTCCATCACCAATACAGTAGAACAACCTCCACGAGAGGACACTCACGCTAGAAAGCACCTCTCTACAAAGGACAATTTCCATCACCAATACAGTAGAACAACCTCCACGAGAGGACACTCACGCTAGAAAGCACCTCTCTACAAAGGACAATTTCCATCACCAATACAGTAGAACAACCTCCACGAGAGGACACTCACGCTAGAAAACACCTCTCTACAAAGGACAATTTCCATCACCAATACAGTAGAACAACCTCCACGAGAGGACACTCACGCTAGAAAGCACCTCTCTACAAAGGACAATTTCCATCACCAATACAGTAGAACAACCTCCACGAGAGGACACTCACGCTAGAAAGCACCTCTCTACAAAGGACAATTTCCATCACCAATACAGTAGAACAACCTCCACGAGAGGACACTCACGCTAGAAAACACCTCTCTACAAAGGACAATTTCCATCACCAATACAGTAGAACAACCTCCACGAGAGGACACTCACGCTAGAAAGCACCTCTCTACAAAGGACAATTTCCATCACCAATACAGTAGAACAACCTCCACGAGAGGACACTCACGCTAGAAAACACCTCTCTACAAAGGACAATTTCCATCACCAATACAGTAGAACCTCCACGAGAGGACACTCACGCTAGAAAACACCTCTCTACAAAGGACAATTTCCATCACCAATACAGTAGAACAACCTCCACGAGAGGACACTCACGCTAGAAAACACCTCTCTACAAAGGACAATTTCCATCACCAATACAGTAGAACAACCTCCACGAGAGGACACTCACGCTAGAAAACACCTCTCTACAAAGGACAATTTCCATCACCAATACAGTAGAACAACCTCCACGAGAGGACACTCACACTAGAAAACACCTCTTTACAAAGGACAATTT
This sequence comes from Cordylochernes scorpioides, assembly GCA_030710605.1. Classification (NCBI taxonomy): domain Eukaryota; kingdom Metazoa; phylum Arthropoda; class Arachnida; order Pseudoscorpiones; family Chernetidae; genus Cordylochernes; species Cordylochernes scorpioides. The sequence continues at coordinate 48,330,123 of CP092870.1, read as the reverse complement.
CCATCACCAATACAGTAGAACAACCTCCACGAGAGGACACTCACGCTAGAAAACACCTCTCTACAAAGGACAATTTCCATCATCAATACAGTAGAACAACCTCCACGAGAGGACACTCACGCTAGAAAGCACCTCTCTACAAAGGACAATTTCCATCACCAATACAGTAGAACAACCTCCACGAGAGGACACTCACGCTAGAAAACACCTCTCTACAAAGGACAATTTCCATCACCAATACAGTAGAACAACCTCCACGAGAGGACACTCACGCTAGAAAACACCTCTCTACAAAGGACAATTTCCATCATCAATACAGTAGAACAACCTCCACGAGAGGACACTCACGCTAGAAAGCACCTCTCTACAAAGGACAATTTCCATCACCAATACAGTAGAACAACCTCCACGAGAGGACACTCACGCTAGAAAGCACCTCTCTACAAAGGACAATTTCCATCACCAATACAATAGAACCTCCACGAGAGGACACTCACGCTAGAAAACACCTCTCTACAAAGGACAATTTCCATCACCAATACAGTAGAACAACCTCCACGAGAGGACACTCACGCTAGAAAACACCTCTCTACAAAGGACAATTTCCATCACCAATACAGTAGAACAACCTCCACGAGAGGACACTCACGCTAGAAAACACCTCTCTACAAAGGACAATTTCCATCATCAATACAGTAGAACAACCTCCACGAGAGGACACTCACGCTAGAAAGCACCTCTCTACAAAGGACAATTTCCATCACCAATACAGTAGAACAACCTCCACGAGAGGACACTCACGCTAGAAAGCACCTCTCTACAAAGGACAATTTCCATCACCAATACAATAGAACCTCCACGAGAGGACACTCACGCTAGAAAACACCTCTCTACAAAGGACAATTTCCATCACCAATACAGTAGAACAACCTCCACGAGAGGACACTCACGCTAGAAAGCACCTCTCTACAAAGGACAATTTCCATCACCAATACAGTAGAACAACCTCCACGAGAGGACACTCACGCTAGAAAGCACCTCTCTACAAAGGACAATTTCCATCACCAATACAATAGAACCTCCACGAGAGGACACTCACACTAGAAAGCACCTCTCTACAAAGGACAATTTCCATCACCAATACAGTAGAAAAACCTCCACGAGAGGACACTCACGCTAGAAAGCACCTCTCTACAAAGGACAATTTCCATCACCAATACAGTAGAACCTCCACGAGAGGACACTCACGCTAGAAAACACCTCTCTACAAAGGACAATTTCCATCACCATTACAGTAGAACAACCTCCACGAGAGGACACTCACGCTTGAAAACACCTCTCTACAAAGGACAATTTCCATCACCATTACAGTAGAACAACCTCCACGAGAGGACACTCACGCTAGAAAGCACCTCTCTACAAAGGACAATTTCCATCACCAATACAGTAGAACAACCTCCACGAGAGGACACTCACGCTAGAAAACACCTCTCTACAAAGGACAATTTCCATCACCATTACAGTAGAACCTCCACGAGAGGACACTCACGCTAGAAAGCACCTCTCTACAAAGGACAATTTCCATCACCAATACAGTAGAACAACCTCCACGAGAGGACACTCCCGCTAGAAAGCACCTCTCTACAAAGGACAATTTCCATCATCAATACAGTAGAACCTCCACGAAAGGACACTCACGCTAGAAAACACCTCTCTACAAAGGACAATTTCCATCATCAATACAGTAGAACAACCTCCACGAGAGGACACTCACGCTAGAAAACACCTCTCTACAAAGGACAATTTCCATCATCAATACAGTAGAACCTCCACGAGAGGACACTCACGCTAGAAAACACCTCTCTACAAAGGACAATTTCCATCACCAATACAGTAGAACAACCTCCACGAGAGGACACTCACGCTAGAAAACACCTCTCTACAAAGGACAATTTCCATCACCAATACAGTAGAACAACCTCCACGAGAGGACACTCACGCTAGAAAACACCTCTCTACAAAGGACAATTTCCATCATCAATACAGTAGAACAACCTCCACGAGAGGACACTCACGCTAGAAAGCACCTCTCTACAAAGGACAATTTCCATCACCAATACAGTAGAACAACCTCCACGAGAGGACACTCACGCTAGAAAGCACCTCTCTACAAAGGACAATTTCCATCACCAATACAATAGAACCTCCACGAGAGGACACTCACGCTAGAAAACACCTCTCTACAAAGGACAATTTCCATCACCAATACAGTAGAACAACCTCCACGAGAGGACACTCACGCTAGAAAACACCTCTCTACAAAGGACAATTTCCATCACCAATACAGTAGAACAACCTCCACGAGAGGACACTCACGCTAGAAAACACCTCTCTACAAAGGACAGTTTCCATCACCAATACAGTAGAACAACCTCCATGAGAGAACACTCCCGCTAGAGGACACCTCTCTACAAAGGAGAGTTTCCATCACCAATACAGTAGAACAACCTCCACGAGAGGACACTCACGCTAGAAAACACCTCTCTACAAAGGACAATTTCCATCACCAATACAGTAGAACAACCTCCACGAGAGGACACTCACGCTAGAAAACACCTCTCTACAAAGGACAATTTCCATCACCAATACAGTAGAACAACCTCCACGAGAGGACACTCACGCTAGAAAACACCTCTCTACAAAGGACAATTTCCATCACCAATACAGTAGAACAACCTCCACGAGAGGACACTCACGCTATAAAACACCTCTCTACAAAGGACAATTTCCATCACCAATACAGTAGAACCTCCACGAGAGGACACTCACGCTAGAAAACACCTCTCTATAAAGGACAATTTCCATCACCAATACAGTAGAACAACCTCCACGAGAGGACACTCACGCTAGAAAGCACCTCTCTACAAAGGACAATTTCCATCATCAATACAGTAGAACCTCCATGAGAGGACACTCACGCTAGAAAGCACCTCTCTACAAAGGACAATTTCCATCATCAATACAGTAGAACCTCCACGAAAGGACACTCACGCTAGAAAGCACCTCTCTACAAAGGACAATTTCCATCACCAATACAGTAGAACCTCCACGAAAGGACACTCACGCTAGAAAGCACCTCTCTACAAAGGACAATTTCCATCATCAATACAGTAGAACCTCCACGAAAGGACACTCACGCTAGAAAGCACCTCTCTACAAAGGACAATTTCCATCATCAATACAGTAGAACCTCCACGAAAGGACACTCACGCTAGAAAGCACCTCTCTACAAAGGACAATTTCCATCATCAATACAGTAGAACCTCCACGAGAGGACACTCACGCTAGAAAGCACCTCTCTACAAAGGACAATTTCCATCACCAATACAGTAGAACAACCTCCACGAGAGGACACTCACACTAGAAAGCACCTCTCTACAAAGGACAGTTTCCATCACCATTACAGTAGAACATCCTCCATGAGAGGACACTCACACTAGAAAGCACCTCTCTACAAAGGACAATTTCCATCATCAATACAGTAGAACCTCCACGAAAGGACACTCACGCTAGAAAGCACCTCTCTACAAAGGACAATTTCCATCACCAATACAGTAGAACCTCCACGAAAGGACACTCACGCTAGAAAGCACCTCTCTACAAAGGACAATTTCCATCATCAATACAGTAGAACCTCCACGAAAGGACACTCACGCTAGAAAGCACCTCTCTACAAAGGACAATTTCCATCATCAATACAGTAGAACCTCCACGAAAGGACACTCACGCTAGAAAGCACCTCTCTACAAAGGACAATTTCCATCATCAATACAGTAGAACCTCCACGAGAGGACACTCACGCTAGAAAGCACCTCTCTACAAAGGACAATTTCCATCACCAATACAGTAGAACAACCTCCACGAGAGGACACTCACACTAGAAAGCACCTCTCTACAAAGGACAGTTTCCATCACCATTACAGTAGAACATCCTCCATGAGAGGACACTCACACTAGAAAGCACCTCTCTACAAAGGACAGTTTCCATCACCATTACAGTAGAACATCCTCCATGAGAGGACACTCACACTAGAAAGCACCTCTCTACAAAGGACAGTTTCCATCACCATTACAGTAGAACATCCTCCATGAGAGGACACTCACACTAGAAAGCACCTCTCTACAAAGGACAGTTTCCATCACCATTACAGTAGAACTACCTCCATGAGAGGACACTCACACTAGAAAGCACCTCTCTACAAAGGACAGTTTCCATCACCATTACAGTAGAACATCCTCCATGAGAGGACACTCACACTAGAAAGCACCTCTCTACAAAGGACAGTTTTCATCACCATTACAGTAGAACATCCTCCATGAGAGGACACTCACACTAGAAAGCACCTCTCTACAAAGGACAGTTTCCATCACCATTACAGTAGAACAACCTCCATGAGAGGACACTCACACTAGAAAGCACCTCTCTACAAAGGACAGTTTCCATCACCATTACAGTAGAACATCCTCCATGAGAGGACACTCACACTAGAAAGCACCTCTCTACAAAGGACAGTTTCCATCACCATTACAGTAGAACATCCTCCATGAGAGGACACTCACACTAGAAAGCACCTCTCTACAAAGGACAGTTTCCATCACCATTACAGTAGAACATCCTCCATGAGAGGACACTCACACTAGAAAGCACCTCTCTACAAAGGACAGTTTCCATCACCATTACAGTAGAACATCCTCCATGAGAGGACACTCACACTAGAAAGCACCTCTCTACAAAGGACAGTTTCCATCACCATTACAGTAGAACATCCTCCATGAGAGGACACTCACGCTAGAAAGCACCTCTCTACAAAGGACAGTTTCCATCACCATTACAGTAGAACCTCCATGAGAGGACACTCACACTAGAAAGCACCTCTTTACAAAGGACAGTTTCCATCACCATTACAGTAGAACATCCTCCATGAGAGGACACTCACACTAGAAAGCACCTCTCTACAAAGGACAGTTTCCATCACCATTACAGTAGAACAACCTCCATGAGAAGACACTCACACTAGAAAGCACCTCTCTACAAAGGACAGTTTCCATCACCATTACAGTAGAACATCCTCCATGAGAGGACACTCACACTAGAAATCACCTCTCTACAAAGGACAGTTTCCATCACCATTACAGTAGAACATCCTCCATGAGAGGACACTCACACTAGAAAGCACCTCTCTACAAAGGACAGTTTCCATCACCATTACAGTAGAACATCCTCCATGAGAGGACACTCACACTAGAAAGCACCTCTCTACAAAGGACAGTTTCCATCACCATTACAGTAGAACATCCTCCATGAGAGGACACTCACACTAGAAAGCACCTCTCTACAAAGGACAGTTTCCATCACCATTACAGTAGAACATCCTCCATTAGAGGACACTCACACTAGAAAGCACCTCTCTACAAAGGACAGTTTCCATCACCATTACAGTAGAACATCCTCCATTAGAGGACACTCACACTAGAAAGCACCTCTCTACAAAGGACAGTTTCCATCACCATTACAGTAGAACATCCTCCATGAGAGGACACTCACGCTAGAAAGCACCTCTCTACAAAGGACAGTTTCCATCACCATTACAGTAGAACCTCCATGAGAGGACACTCACACTAGAAAGCACCTCTCTACAAAGGACAGTTTCCATCACCATTACAGTAGAACATCCTCCATGAGAGGACACTCACGCTAGAAAGCACCTCTCTACAAAGGACAGTTTCCATCACCATTACAGTAGAACCTCCATGAGAGGACACTCACACTAGAAAGCACCTCTTTACAAAGGACAGTTTCCATCACCATTACAGTAGAACATCCTCCATGAGAGGACACTCACACTAGAAAGCACCTCTCTACAAAGGACAGTTTCCATCACCATTACAGTAGAACAACCTCCATGAGAGGACACTCACACTAGAAAGCACCTCTCTACAAAGGACAGTTTCCATCACCATTACAGTAGAACATCCTCCATGAGAGGACACTCACGCTAGAAAACACCTCTCTACAAAGGACAATTTCCATCACCAATACAGTAGAACAACCTCCACGAGAGGACACTCACGCTAGAAAACACCTCTCTACAAAGGACAATTTCCATCACCAATACAGTAGAACAACCTCCACGAGAGGACACTCACGCTAGAAAACACCTCTCTACAAAGGACAATTTCCATCACCAATACAGTAGAACAACCTCCACGAGAGGACACTCACGCTATAAAACACCTCTCTACAAAGGACAATTTCCATCACCAATACAGTAGAACCTCCACGAGAGGACACTCACGCTAGAAAACACCTCTCTATAAAGGACAATTTCCATCACCAATACAGTAGAACAACCTCCACGAGAGGACACTCACGCTAGAAAGCACCTCTCTACAAAGGACAATTTCCATCATCAATACAGTAGAACCTCCACGAAAGGACACTCACGCTAGAAAGCACTTCTCTACAAAGGACAATTTCCATCATCAATACAGTAGAACCTCCACGAGAGGACACTCACGCTAGAAAGCACCTCTCTACAAAGGACAATTTCCATCACCAATACAGTAGAACAACCTCCACGAGAGGACACTCACACTAGAAAGCACCTCTCTACAAAGGACAGTTTCCATCACCATTACAGTAGAACATCCTCCATGAGAGGACACTCACACTAGAAAGCACCTCTCTACAAAGGACAGTTTCCATCACCATTACAGTAGAACATCCTCCATGAGAGGACACTCACACTAGAAAGCACCTCTCTACAAAGGACAGTTTCCATCACCATTACAGTAGAACATCCTCCATGAGAGGACACTCACACTAGAAAGCACCTCTCTACAAAGGACAGTTTCCATCACCATTACAGTAGAACTACCTCCATGAGAGGACACTCACACTAGAAAGCACCTCTCTACAAAGGACAGTTTCCATCACCATTACAGTAGAACATCCTCCATGAGAGGACACTCACACTAGAAAGCACCTCTCTACAAAGGACAGTTTTCATCACCATTACAGTAGAACATCCTCCATGAGAGGACACTCACACTAGAAAGCACCTCTCTACAAAGGACAGTTTCCATCACCATTACAGTAGAACAACCTCCATGAGAGGACACTCACACTAGAAAGCACCTCTCTACAAAGGACAGTTTCCATCACCATTACAGTAGAACATCCTCCATGAGAGGACACTCACACTAGAAAGCACCTCTCTACAAAGGACAGTTTCCATCACCATTACAGTAGAACATCCTCCATGAGAGGACACTCACACTAGAAAGCACCTCTCTACAAAGGACAGTTTCCATCACCATTACAGTAGAACATCCTCCATGAGAGGACACTCACACTAGAAAGCACCTCTCTACAAAGGACAGTTTCCATCACCATTACAGTAGAACATCCTCCATGAGAGGACACTCACACTAGAAAGCACCTCTCTACAAAGGACAGTTTCCATCACCATTACAGTAGAACATCCTCCATGAGAGGACACTCACGCTAGAAAGCACCTCTCTACAAAGGACAGTTTCCATCACCATTACAGTAGAACCTCCATGAGAGGACACTCACACTAGAAAGCACCTCTCTACAAAGGACAGTTTCCATCACCATTACAGTAGAACATCCTCCATGAGAGGACACTCACACTAGAAATCACCTCTCTACAAAGGACAGTTTCCATCACCATTACAGTAGAACATCCTCCATGAGAGGACACTCACACTAGAAAGCACCTCTCTACAAAGGACAGTTTTCATCACCATTACAGTAGAACATCCTCCATGAGAGGACACTCACACTAGAAAGCACCTCTCTACAAAGGACAGTTTCCATCACCATTACAGTAGAACAACCTCCATGAGAGGACACTCACACTAGAAAGCACCTCTCTACAAAGGACAGTTTCCATCACCATTACAGTAGAACATCCTCCATGAGAGGACACTCACACTAGAAAGCACCTCTCTACAAAGGACAGTTTCCATCACCATTACAGTAGAACATCCTCCATGAGAGGACACTCACACTAGAAAGCACCTCTCTACAAAGGACAGTTTCCATCACCATTACAGTAGAACATCCTCCATGAGAGGACACTCACACTAGAAAGCACCTCTCTACAAAGGACAGTTTCCATCACCATTACAGTAGAACATCCTCCATGAGAGGACACTCACACTAGAAAGCACCTCTCTACAAAGGACAGTTTCCATCACCATTACAGTAGAACATCCTCCATGAGAGGACACTCACGCTAGAAAGCACCTCTCTACAAAGGACAGTTTCCATCACCATTACAGTAGAACCTCCATGAGAGGACACTCACACTAGAAAGCACCTCTTTACAAAGGACAGTTTCCATCACCATTACAGTAGAACATCCTCCATGAGAGGACACTCACACTAGAAAGCACCTCTCTACAAAGGACAGTTTCCATCACCATTACAGTAGAACAACCTCCATGAGAGGACACTCACACTAGAAAGCACCTCTCTACAAAGGACAGTTTCCATCACCATTACAGTAGAACATCCTCCATGAGAGGACACTCACACTAGAAATCACCTCTCTACAAAGGACAGTTTCCATCACCATTACAGTAGAACATCCTCCATGAGAGGACACTCACACTAGAAAGCACCTCTCTACAAAGGACAGTTTCCATCACCATTACAGTAGAACAACCTCCACGAGAGGACACTCACGCTATAAAACACCTCTCTACAAAGGACAATTTCCATCACCAATACAGTAGAACAACCTCCACGAGAGGACACTCACGCTATAAAACACCTCTCTACAAAGGACAATTTCCATCACCAATACAGTAGAACCTCCACGAGAGGACACTCACGCTAGAAAACACCTCTCTATAAAGGACAATTTCCATCACCAATACAGTAGAACAACCTCCACGAGAGGACACTCACGCTAGAAAGCACCTCTCTACAAAGGACAATTTCCATCATCAATACAGTAGAACCTCCATGAGAGGACACTCACGCTAGAAAGCACCTCTCTACAAAGGACAATTTCCATCATCAATACAGTAGAACCTCCACGAAAGGACACTCACGCTAGAAAGCACCTCTCTACAAAGGACAATTTCCATCACCAATACAGTAGAACCTCCACGAAAGGACACTCACGCTAGAAAGCACCTCTCTACAAAGGACAATTTCCATCATCAATACAGTAGAACCTCCACGAAAGGACACTCACGCTAGAAAGCACCTCTCTACAAAGGACAATTTCCATCATCAATACAGTAGAACCTCCACGAAAGGACACTCACGCTAGAAAGCACCTCTCTACAAAGGACAATTTCCATCATCAATACAGTAGAACCTCCACGAGAGGACACTCACGCTAGAAAGCACCTCTCTACAAAGGACAATTTCCATCACCAATACAGTAGAAACAACCTCCACGAGAGGACACTCACACTAGAAAGCACCTCTCTACAAAGGACAGTTTCCATCACCATTACAGTAGAACATCCTCCATGAGAGGACACTCACACTAGAAAGCACCTCTCTACAAAGGAGAGTTTCCATCACCATTACAGTAGAACATCCTCCATGAGAGGACACTCACACTAGAAAGCACCTCTCTACAAAGGACAGTTTCCATCACCATTACAGTAGAACATCCTCCATGAGAGGACACTCACACTAGAAAGCACCTCTCTACAAAGGACAGTTTCCATCACCATTACAGTAGAACATCCTCCATGAGAGGACACTCACGCTAGAAAGCACCTCTCTACAAAGGACAGTTTCCATCACCATTACAGTAGAACCTCCATGAGAGGACACTCACACTAGAAAGCACCTCTTTACAAAGGACAGTTTCCATCACCATTACAGTAGAACATCCTCCATGAGAGGACACTCACACTAGAAAGCACCTCTCTACAAAGGACAGTTTCCATCACCATTACAGTAGAACAACCTCCATGAGAGGACACTCACACTAGAAAGCACCTCTCTACAAAGGACAGTTTCCATCACCATTACAGTAGAACATCCTCCATGAGAGGACACTCACACTAGAAATCACCTCTCTACAAAGGACAGTTTCCATCACCATTACAGTAGAACATCCTCCATGAGAGGACACTCACACTAGAAAGCACCTCTCTACAAAGGACAGTTTCCATCACCATTACAGTAGAACAACCTCCACGAGAGGACACTCACGCTATAAAACACCTCTCTACAAAGGACAATTTCCATCACCAATACAGTAGAACAACCTCCACGAGAGGACACTCACGCTATAAAACACCTCTCTACAAAGGACAATTTCCATCACCAATACAGTAGAACCTCCACGAGAGGACACTCACGCTAGAAAACACCTCTCTATAAAGGACAATTTCCATCACCAATACAGTAGAACAACCTCCACGAGAGGACACTCACGCTAGAAAGCACCTCTCTACAAAGGACAATTTCCATCATCAATACAGTAGAACCTCCATGAGAGGACACTCACGCTAGAAAGCACCTCTCTACAAAGGACAATTTCCATCATCAATACAGTAGAACCTCCACGAAAGGACACTCACGCTAGAAAGCACCTCTCTACAAAGGACAATTTCCATCACCAATACAGTAGAACCTCCACGAAAGGACACTCACGCTAGAAAGCACCTCTCTACAAAGGACAATTTCCATCATCAATACAGTAGAAACCTCCACGAAAGGACACTCACGCTAGAAAGCACCTCTCTACAAAGGACAATTTCCATCATCAATACAGTAGAACCTCCACGAAAGGACACTCACGCTAGAAAGCACCTCTCTACAAAGGACAATTTCCATCATCAATACAGTAGAACCTCCACGAGAGGACACTCACGCTAGAAAGCACCTCTCTACAAAGGACAATTTCCATCACCAATACAGTAGAACAACCTCCACGAGAGGACACTCACACTAGAAAGCACCTCTCTACAAAGGACAGTTTCCATCACCATTACAGTAGAACATCCTCCATGAGAGGACACTCACACTAGAAAGCACCTCTCTACAAAGGAGAGTTTCCATCACCATTACAGTAGAACATCCTCCATGAGAGGACACTCACACTAGAAAGCACCTCTCTACAAAGGACAGTTTCCATCACCATTACAGTAGAACATCCTCCATGAGAGGACACTCACACTAGAAAGCACCTCTCTACAAAGGACAGTTTCCATCACCATTACAGTAGAACTACCTCCATGAGAGGACACTCACACTAGAAAGCACCTCTCTACAAAGGACAGTTTCCATCACCATTACAGTAGAACATCCTCCATGAGAGGACACTCACACTAGAAAGCACCTCTCTACAAAGGACAGTTTTCATCACCATTACAGTAGAACATCCTCCATGAGAGGACACTCACACTAGAAAGCACCTCTCTACAAAGGACAGTTTCCATCACCATTACAGTAGAACAACCTCCATGAGAGGACACTCACACTAGAAAGCACCTCTCTACAAAGGACAGTTTCCATCACCATTACAGTAGAACATCCTCCATGAGAGGACACTCACACTAGAAAGCACCTCTCTACAAAGGACAGTTTCCATCACCATTACAGTAGAACATCCTCCATGAGAGGACACTCACACTAGAAAGCACCTCTCTACAAAGGACAGTTTCCATCACCATTACAGTAGAACATCCTCCATGAGAGGACACTCACACTAGAAAGCACCTCTCTACAAAGGACAGTTTCCATCACCATTACAGTAGAACATCCTCCATGAGAGGACACTCACGCTAGAAAGCACCTCTCTACAAAGGACAGTTTCCATCACCATTACAGTAGAACATCCTCCATGAGAGGACACTCACGCTAGAAAGCACCTCTCTACAAAGGACAGTTTCCATCACCATTACAGTAGAACCTCCATGAGAGGACACTCACACTAGAAAGCACCTCTTTACAAAGGACAGTTTCCATCACCATTACAGTAGAACATCCTCCATGAGAGGACACTCACACTAGAAAGCACCTCTCTACAAAGGACAGTTTCCATCACCATTACAGTAGAACAACCTCCATGAGAGGACACTCACACTAGAAAGCACCTCTCTACAAAGGACAGTTTCCATCACCATTACAGTAGAACATCCTCCATGAGAGGACACTCACACTAGAAATCACCTCTCTACAAAGGACAGTTTCCATCACCATTACAGTAGAACATCCTCCATGAGAGGACACTCACACTAGAAAGCACCTCTCTACAAAGGACAGTTTCCATCACCATTACAGTAGAACATCCTCCATGAGAGGACACTCACACTAGAAAGCACCTCTCTACAAAGGACAGTTTCCATCACCATTACAGTAGAACATCCTCCATGAGAGGACACTCACACTAGAAAGCACCTCTCTACAAAGGACAGTTTCCATCACCATTACAGTAGAACATCCTCCATTAGAGGACACTCACACTAGAAAGCACCTCTCTACAAAGGACAGTTTCCATCACCATTACAGTAGAACATCCTCCATTAGAGGACACTCACACTAGAAAGCACCTCTCTACAAAGGACAGTTTCCATCACCATTACAGTAGAACATCCTCCATGAGAGGACACTCACGCTAGAAAGCACCTCTCTACAAAGGACAGTTTCCATCACCATTACAGTAGAACCTCCATGAGAGGACACTCACACTAGAAAGCACCTCTTTACAAAGGACAGTTTCCATCACCATTACAGTAGAACATCCTCCATGAGAGGACACTCACACTAGAAAGCACCTCTCTACAAAGGACAGTTTCCATCACCATTACAGTAGAACAACCTCCATGAGAGGACACTCACACTAGAAAGCACCTCTCTACAAAGGACAGTTTCCATCACCATTACAGTAGAACATCCTCCATGAGAGGACACTCACACTAGAAAGCACCTCTCTACAAAGGACAGTTTCCATCACCATTACAGTAGAACATCCTCCATGAGAGGACACTCACACTAGAAAGCACCTCTCTACAAAGGACAGTTTCCATCACCATTACAGTAGAACATCCTCCATGAGAGGACACTCACACTAGAAAGCACCTCTCTACAAAGGACAGTTTCCATCACCATTACAGTAGAACATCCTCCATGAGAGGACACTCACACTAGAAAGCACCTCTCTACAAAGGACAGTTTCCATCACCATTACAGTAGAACATCCTCCATTAGAGGACACTCACACTAGAAAGCACCTCTCTACAAAGGACAGTTTCCATCACCATTACAGTAGAACATCCTCCATGAGAGGACACTCACGCTAGAAAGCACCTCTCTACAAAGGACAGTTTCCATCACCATTACAGTAGAACATCCTCCATGAGAGGACACTCACGCTAGAAAGCACCTCTCTACAAAGGACAGTTTCCATCACCATTACAGTAGAACCTCCATGAGAGGACACTCACACTAGAAAGCACCTCTCTACAAAGGACAGTTTCCATCACCATTACAGTAGAACATCCTCCATGAGAGGACACTCACGCTAGAAAGCACCTCTCTACAAAGGACAGTTTCCATCACCATTACAGTAGAACCTCCATGAGAGGACACTCACACTAGAAAGCACCTCTCTACAAAGGACAGTTTCCATCACCATTACAGTAGAACATCCTCCATGAGAGGACACTCACACTAGAAAGCACCTCTCTACAAAGGACAGTTTCCATCACCATTACAGTAGAACCTCCATGAGAGGACACTCACACTAGAAAGCACCTCTCTACAAAGGACAGTTTCCATCACCATTACAGTAGAACCTCCATGAGAGGACACTCACACTAGAAAACACCTCTCTACAAAGGACAGTTTCCATCACCATTACAGTAGAACCTCCATGAGAGGACACTCACACTAGAAAGCACCTCTTTACAAAGGACAGTTTCCATCACCATTACAGTAGAACATCCTCCATGAGAGGACACTCACACTAGAAAGCACCTCTCTACAAAGGACAGTTTCCATCACCATTACAGTAGAACAACCTCCATGAGAGGACACTCACACTAGAAAGCACCTCTCTACAAAGGACAGTTTCCATCACCATTACAGTAGAACATCCTCCATGAGAGGACACTCACACTAGAAAGCACCTCTCTACAAAGGACAGTTTCCATCACCATTACAGTAGAACATCCTCCATGAGAGGACACTCACACTAGAAAGCACCTCTCTACAAAGGACAGTTTCCATCACCATTACAGTAGAACATCCTCCATGAGAGGACACTCACACTAGAAAGCACCTCTCTACAAAGGACAGTTTCCATCACCATTACAGTAGAACATCCTCCATTAGAGGACACTCACACTAGAAAGCACCTCTCTACAAAGTACAGTTTCCATCACCATTACAGTAGAACATCCTCCATGAGAGGACACTCACGCTAGAAAGCACCTCTCTACAACGGACAGTTTCCATCACCATTACAGTAGAACCTCCATGAGAGGACACTCACACTAGAAAGCACCTCTCTACAAAGGACAGTTTCCATCACCATTACAGTAGAACATCCTCCATGAGAGGACACTCACGCTAGAAAGCACCTCTCTACAAAGGACAGTTTCCATCACCATTACAGTAGAACATCCTCCATGAGAGGACACTCACACTAGAAAGCACCTCTCTACAAAGGACAGTTTCCATCACCATTACAGTAGAACAACCTCCATGAGAGGACACTCACACTAGAAAGCACCTCTCTACAAAGGACAGTTTCCATCACCATTACAGTAGAACATCCTCCATGAGAGGACACTCACACTAGAAAGCACCTCTCTACAAAGGACAGTTTCCATCACCATTACAGTAGAACATCCTCCATGAGAGGACACTCACACTAGAAAGCACCTCTCTACAAAGGACAGTTTCCATCACCATTACAGTAGAACATCCTCCATGAGAGGACACTCACACTAGAAAGCACCTCTCTACAAAGGACAGTTTCCATCACCATTACAGTAGAACATCCTCCATTAGAGGACACTCACACTAGAAAGCACCTCTCTACAAAGGACAGTTTCCATCACCATTACAGTAGAACATCCTCCATGAGAGGACACTCACGCTAGAAAGCACCTCTCTACAAAGGACAGTTTCCATCACCATTACAGTAGAACCTCCATGAGAGGACACTCACACTAGAAAGCACCTCTCTACAAAGGACAGTTTCCATCACCATTACAGTAGAACATCCTCCATGAGAGTACACTCACGCTAGAAAGCACCTCTCTACAAAGGACAGTTTCCATCACCATTACAGTAGAACCTCCATGAGAGGACACTCACACTAGAAAGCACCTCTCTACAAAGGACAGTTTCCATCACCATTACAGTAGAACCTCCATGAGAGGACACTCACACTAGAAAGCACCTCTCTACAAAGGACAGTTTCCATCACCATTACAGTAGAACCTCCATGAGAGGACACTCACACTAGAAAGCACCTCTCTACAAAGGACAGTTTCCATCACCATTACAGTAGAACCTCCATGAGAGGACACTCACACTAGAAAACACCTCTCTACAAAGGACAGTTTCCATTACCATTACAGTAGAACATCCTCCATGAGAGGACACTCACACTAGAAAACACCTCTCTACAAAGGACAGTTTCCATCACCATTACAGTAGAACATCCTCCATGAGAGGACACTCACACTAGAAAGCACCTCTCTACAAAGGACAGTTTCCATCACCATTACAGTAGAACATCCTCCATGAGAGGACACTCACACTAGAAAAACCTCTCTACAAAGGACAATTTCCATTTTAAAATGATCATTTTTACTATTTAGTAACTCTCTCTTCTTCACCTGCACCTAAGGAGAAAATCTGCTTTTCAAAATTCATAACAAAAAAGATTAACTCTCCAAAAGAACACCTTACAGGAAAATTTAATAGAAATTAGGTCCAAAACCAAAGATTAAGACGCCCCACTCCTCTCAACCTGGCTCACAACTCTAATCTTTTAGACATCCCAATTAATCCCAAACACAGAACTTCCTATCCCCCACACAAAACTCGCAACAAACCCATCTGTTTCCCTCATCTTCCAGCCAATCCCCACAAACATGAAACTCAGCCAGAATTACTTAAAGCTCTTGGCCTCCAAATAATTGAGGAAAATAGCTCCCTCTTCGACATCACAATTTACACTGGCGGTAGCCAACTTGAAACTGTTTGGCAGTGGAATTGCTATCTACAAAGATCCTGGAAAAAATCTTCCTCTCCCACCCTAGACACCTTTCAGTTTATAAATTGGAACTCTCTGCAATAGATACAGCTCTAAAAGACATCAACATCAATTCACCAAGCAAAATAATAATCTACTCTGACTCAAGAGCAGCCATTTATACCCTTCAAAGCTGCTTCTCCAGTCAAGAACCTCTCCTCAAGAGCATTGCTAAGTCTGTAAACCGACTCCCAGCCAACAGCTCTGTTACAGTGCAATAGCTTCCAGCTCTCGTTGGAATTCCTGGTAATGAGCTGGCAGACTCTCTGGCAAAGGCTGGAGCTCTTGGCCTAGCTGAAGCCAGAGAATCTACCACCCAACTAGACGAAAGAGACCTCCTCCGTACCATCAAAACCCAATGCTTGCAAGAATGGAAATCTAATGCTGTACATGAGTGGTACAGAGCAGGAGGGACAAGCACCGGTTCTGTCCTCCCAAGAGAACAACGGTCTTTGATTTCCAGACTTAAGTCTGGTCATCTACGGACAACGACTTTCCAGAATGGTCGCAAGGTTTTCCCACTATCTACTAAGTGTCAACCTGCAACGCCAAAACACAATATTGACTGCATTGACTCATCCATTGATGAGCTCTACCCATCCCCAGTAGACACCATCAACAAGCTCTACAAGCTTGATACCCTGATATGATTGAGTGGAGATAAGAAAGAAGAAGAAGAAGACATTATTGACTGTATTGACTCATCCCTTGATGAGCTCTATCCATCCTCAGCAGACACCATCAACCACTAAGGTATCAAGCTTGTAAAGCTTGAGATTTTTGATGGTGTCTGCTAGGGAAGAGTAGAGCTCATCAATAGATGAGTCAATACAGTCAATAATATGTCTTGGGGTTGCAGGCTGAGAATTGCACTTAGTACATAGTGGGAAAACCCTGCAACCATTCTGGAAAGTCACGTTTCCGTAGATGACCAGACTTAAGTCTGGAAATCAAAGACTGTTGTTCTCTTGGGAGGACAGAACCGGTGCTTGTCCCTCCTGCTCTGTACCAGTCATGTGCAGCATCAGATTCAGATATGAAGGCCAGCTGCGAAACAAGCAGAATAACTGACGAATAAGTAGTCGCAGACCAACAGCAGCATTGTTAGAAGAGGAGAAAACCTTCTTTAAAAATCCTGACTTCAACTGAATCAGTTGATAGACCTCAACAAGGGTCCCACTCCAGGGATACAGAGGAGCTGTGTCTACTCATGTTAGTTGACTGCAAAGGCGTCTGCTTCCATGTTAGGGAGGGCCTCAAACTACAGGCAAAGTCAGACTTTCACCAAAGTGTGCCTGGATCATGGTGCCATGATCAACGAAAGCTGCACCCCTACACCCCATTCCAGCTCGAGGAGCATAAACTCATGGAATTCGTGTAATATTTACACAAGGGGATAAGAAACAACAACAGACACCATCAACAAGCTCTACAAACTTGATACCCTGATATGATTGTTGAGTGGAGATAAGAAAGAAGAAGATATTATTGACTGTAATGATTCATCCATTGATGAGCCCTACTCATCCCCAGCAGACACCATCAACAAACTCTACAAGCTTGATACCCTGATATGATTGAGTGGAGATAAGAAAGAAGAAGACATTATTGACTGTATTGACTCATCCATTGATGAGCTCCACTCATCCCCAGCAGACACCATCAACAAGCTCTACAAGCTTGATACCCTGATATGATTGAGTGGAGATAAGAAAGAAGTCATTATTGACTGTATTGACTCATCCATTGATGAGCTCTACTCATCCCCAGCAGACACCATCACCAAGCTCTACAAGCTTGATACCCTGATATGATTGAGTGGAGATAAGAAAGAAGAAGACATTATTGACTGTATTGACTCGTCCATTGATGAGCTCTACTCATCCCCAGCAGACACCATCAACAAGCTCTACAAGCTTGATACCCTGATATGATTGAGTGGAGATAAGAAAAAAGAAGACATTATTGACTGTATTGACTCATCCATTGATGAGCTCTACTCATCCCCAGCAGACACCATCAACAAGCTCTACAAACTTGATACCCTGATATGATTGAGTGGAGATAAGAAAGAAGAAGACAATTTTGACTGTATTGACTCATCCATTGATGAGCTCTACTCATCCCCAGCAGACACCATCAACAAGCTCTACAAACTTGATACCCTGATATGATTGAGTGGAGATAAGAAAGAAGAAGACATTATTGACTGTATTGACTCATCCATTGATGAGCTCTACTCATCCCCAGCAGACACCATCAACAAGCTCTACAAGCTTGATACCCTGATATGATTGAGTGGAGATAAGAAAGAATAAGACATCATTGACTGTATTGACTCCATCCATTGATGAGCTCTACTCATCCCCAGCAGACACCATCAACAAGCTCTACAAGCTTGATACCCTGATATGATTGAGTTGAGATAAGAAAGTAAAAGACATTGTTGACTGTATTGACTCATCCATTGATGATCTCTACTCATCCCCAGCAGACACCATCAACAAGCTCTACAAGGTTGATACCCTGATATGATTGAGTGGAGATAAGAAAGAAGAGCAACTCTCCAGTTAGAGGACACCTCTCCCTAAAGAACACTTAAGCACTGCAATTAGCTCTTGTCCTTTACAGGGAGGTAGTTCTACTGTATTTGTAAAGCGCCATGTATCTGCATATATAAAGAATTAATAAAAGTTTTAAAATAAAAGACTTTTGTAAATTAAAAAGATTAAAACTATAAAATTATATACATAGCCTTTTCAAAAATTTGTCTGTATTTACATGTTGTGGTATCTTAACTAACACCACTGTGTTATCTAGGGGCTGACAAGGGCAAGCCAATCCTTCCTATGAAGAATCGGGTAAGTTCACAACACACCTCTAATTATAAAAAAGGCATCTCCTTATCGTACAACTGAAAGTTGCTGATGGCTTGCGCCATCTATCGGAATAAATATCAACTATTCTCGTTGATTTTTAATTATTCCAGAATTGGCCAAATACCCATTCTTGATTAATCAAGAAAAGCTAACCACAGACGATTTTAGGGCTGTTGGCCCTCATCAGCGTGGTGCAAGCTGTACCTCAATGACCAAAAAACTGGTCATTCAGACATCCTGAAAAATCATTAAACGGGTAGTTAAGGCCAGAATTGCGTGAGACCGCGACACAATGTGAAAAAATAATACAAATGTGATATTGTACTGGAATAAGGTGCATAAATTATTTTTAAAAAACGTGTCCGTGGTTAGCTTTTCTTGATTAATCAAGAATGGATATTTGGCCAATTCTGGAATAATTAAAAATCAATAAGAATAGTTGATATTTATTCCGATAGATGGCGCAAGCCATAAGCAACTTTCAGTTGCACGATAAGGAGATGCCTTTTTCTAAATTTAAGCACCTTATCCCAGTACAATATCACATTTGTACTATTTTTTCACACCTCTAATTGTTACAAATTAAAACACTAAAACGTAAATGTTTCTTTTCACAAATAAATCAAACTTCTACTGCCCTTACTGCAATGAACAAATATATTGGGAGGGCTTGGTTAATCAGTGGTGAACCCTCCCAGCAGTTTCACCAATTTAATATACCAGACCGCTTCTTTAGAGCTCTAATACTGTATTGGATCATTCTGTTTATATATGTAACCCTCACGCTAGAGGACATCTCTCTGTAAAGGATAGAAATCATTTGCAAAATTACCATTTTTACAATTTAGCAACTCTCTGGTAAGAGGACACCTCTCCCTAAAGGACACTTTGGCTCTGCAATTAGTTGTTGTCCTTTACAGAGAGGTAGTTCTACTGTATTTGATGCTATTTTAAAAAGAAACACATTACCAGTAATTTTATTTGTTACAAATTGTTGTAGGTTTTCAGAGATAATTAGTTCTTTTAATGTAAAACACATAACTTCTCTCCCACCATTACATTCTACTTCTATGATATATTATCCAAAAGACAATTTATATCCAAAATCCCATACATTGGTGTTATTCATTAAACCTATGGACATAAGCTTATAGATCTGTAGAGGTACATACATATAATTTCAAGGTATAGCATCTAGCAAAGCTCTTCCACAAAGGAAGGTTCACTAAACTGCCTTACTTGGGTGTCGAAGGAAGGATGGTCTAAACTGTTGGTTCTCGACCGCTACGACCTGGGTTTGATTCCCGCTTTGGGCACCTTTTTTTCTTATTTAAAAAAATTCTCCAATGGCCCCCGATTCTTGCAAAAGTCCAACCCCACCAGCGAGTGCAAGTAACCAAACGGGGCTCTGGCACATTTGTAAGTGCAAAGTCGAACTGCTTTTCACATGTGTAGACATGTGGTATACTTACAGTAAAAGCAGTCGCCAACTTCTACCCACCATGATTATCATGGCCTGTACCACATGTGCTAGGGATAAGCAAAAAAAAAAAAGCTGCCTTCCATAGAAAATACAGGGTATATTCCAAACCAATCCAATACAATAGTAGAGCGGTCTGGAGATTAATTTGGTGAAACCGCTGAGAGAGTTCTCTACTGATGAGCCAAGCCATCTCATTCAATAACTTATATCACAGCAGTAAGGTTCTGTAGAGATAACACAGTAGAACAACCTTCATCAGAGGACACCTCTCTACAAAGGACAGTTTTCATTTGCAAAATTAACATTTTTAATATTCAGTAACTCTCTGGTAAGAGGACACCTCTCTCTAAAGGACACTTTGACTCTGCAATTAGGTGTCCTTTACAGGGAGGTTCTACTGTATTTGATGTTATTATTGAAAAAGAAACACATTGCTAGTAAATTTATTTGTTACAAATTTTAACAATGAGCATTATATTGAAGCCTTACTAAAATGAACTTTTTTATTTTTTTTTATTTTCTCTTCTTCTTCTTTCTTATCTCCACTCAATCATATTAGGGTATCAAGTTGTACCCTTGATGGTGTCTGTTTGACAACCATCATGACTGGGTAAAGTAGAATGTGTCTGTCTTTGTCATTAAGACTGGAAGGCCACTGACTTAGCTCCAAAAAATGGCCGCCCCTGACATGAGAAACAGATGCCATGTGCAGCTGCTCCTAACATGGAGTACAAACGCTGCTCAATTGTATCCCTGGATTAGGAGACCTTACAGGGTACTATCAGTATGGCCAGCTGAGACCAGGTTTTTTTAGTGAGCTTGTTACTGCTCCCCCACCTCCTTTTTCATCCGGGCTTGGGACCGGTAAAGGCGGAGTTAAACATGTGTTCTAAGTGTTGAAAACATGGGAGTCGTGGTTACTTGTAGAAAGGAAGATTAAACATGAGAGTTAGTAATGAGTGGAGACATTTGTTAAGTCTGCAGAATACATGGGTACTTACAGTAGAACTACCTCTCTGTAAAGGACAACACCTAACCAAAGTGTCCTTTAGAGAGAAGTGTCCTCTTATCGGAGAGTTGCCAAATAGTAAAAATGGTAATTTTACAAATGAAAACTGTCCTTTGTAGAGAGATGTCCGCTAGCAGGGTGTCCACTAAAGGGAGGTTCTACTGTACAGGAAAAAATAAAAATAGCAGTAAACTGAAGGTAAAAAATGGAATATATATATATGTGGTGATTTGTGAAGCAGTCGTGGAGGTTGTGTGATGAGTGCTAAGGGCACACAGGAGACAGGTTAAAATCCTGTGGGGAGTAGATCGGGGAGGAAATAGAGAAGGTCCGAGGACCACCATGGGAACAACTGGTGTCGAGACCACCTCAGTGTGAACTGTCCCCACATCCAGTCTCCTTTAAACTGCTCTGAGTAAGATAAATTATCCCTAGGTGGGAGTGAAGACTTGACACTTGTTTACCAAGGTGGTTGTTTTAACCCGGCTATCTTCCCTCGTACTCCCACACAGGCCATTTACAATAGCTTGCTTGTCTGAGCCATGCTGAAAACAAGCTTGCTATGTAGCAAGAAGTTCTTTCTTGTTTGATGGAGTGTGTTGTTTCTTATCCCCTTGTGTAAAGATTACACCAATTCCATGAGTTCATGACCTCCTGGAATGGGGTATAGGGGTACAGCTTTCATTGATCATGTCACTATGATCCAGGCACACTTTGGTGAAAGTCTGACATAGAAGCCTTTGCTGCTGACTCCAACATGAGTACAGACACAGCTCCTCTGTATCCCTGGAGTGGGACCATTGCTGAGGACCATCAACCGGGTCAGTTGAACTCAGGATTTTTAAAGAGGGAGTGTCCCTCCTGGTTTACAGCATCAAGTCTACCAGAACAAGACTTGATACGATAATGTAGAGGGTTTACTGTACCTCCCAACAATGTCCACTGCACCACAGGCCAGAGGAGTAAGCATGGAAGGCCAGGATGGAGTGTTCCTAGTAGAAACTGGCAGCAGTTTATGAAAACTTGGAACCACGAGTTCTTAGGTGTTTAGGTAATTGTAGATTATCCCATGGCTGTAACACAAGGTCTCCAGACATTTCTTGGATAGGAGAGAGACTCATTGTTAGATATTACCTACCAAACTTCTTTGGGAACCTTTGATGAGACAAAGACGGATATGTAAGGCTCAGTGGGTATATTTGCTAGAGTGTTCTATCATGGTGGGCTATGATCACCAAGACCTGGTGCAATGCTGGGGTTGTGGTCCAGTCCAGGAATATTGTAAAGTTCTAGGTATCGTCAGACCAGTTGTAGGAAGGTCTGTAGTTGTGGCTAGGCATTTTTCAATCCCTGGTCAAGATGTAAAGGATGAAAATTAATTGAATACTCACACGTTGTATTTAACACATAGAAGCTGTGGTCACTGGTCAAATACAATTTATACCCGTCATCTCTGCCGTTTCTCTCTGATAACCTAAAATAAATAAAAATTAAAATAATTTTAAAAGGGTAACGTGTACCATCGGTCAGCTACTTGTTGATACACAACTATTTATTACAGATTTTCATTGAAGGATTTAGAATTTGAATCTTAAAATGTTTTGTATTCTCTATAGAGAGAGCTTTCTTGTAACCTGCGTATTGTATTTTATTTGGCTAATGCTATGGTTTGTCCAGATTGTCCAGCCCAACTTGCAGTGTGGAGGTATGGTGAGCATGCGGGGAGGTACTGCTGTCAAGAGGCCCACTGAAGTTATCAACCTCAGTGACGACAATGACAGTGACACAGAAGTGACGGCTCCCAAGAAGCTGGCAGCTCCTCCCAAGCCCAGTATCTCCATCACCCCAGTGTCCAATCAGCCCAAGCTGGCTAAGAAACCAGCAGAAGCTAGTGGAGCGGGGGAGAAGAAATGGCCATCCTCCTTGTCCAATCTCAACCTACCCTCCAACCTGAGTGTCTCCATTCTACCTGTCAACTCCAAGAGTTCCACTGCGACTACGTCCTCTCAGCCCACCAAGTTGATCAAACTCAACACCGGGGAGCGTTCCACCCCCCTGGCTGGACTCCCCTCAGGCATCGATGTCTCCATCCTGCCCCAGCAGCAGAGGCCTTCCAAGGTAACAAAGATTATTCTCCCCACATCCACTGCAGCCTCTATGTTGGCTGAAAAGGCTGCAGCAGCCTCAGCTTCTTCTTCTTCTTCTTCTCCTATTGCTAATATTCCATCTGGGGTCTCTATTCTGCCCTTCTCCAAGTCTTCTCAGGGTGGTGCTACGGGCAAGCCCAATATTTCAGTCCTACCTGCCAAGGGAAAACCTTCTGAACAACAGCCTTCTTTCCCACCTAACCTGAATGTATCCATTGTTCCCACTTCATCTCCTCTGCCACCTTCCATCACACTCACTCCATCAAATAAGGAAGATCCTAAGCCAGATGAGCCCACTGTACCAGAGTCTAACTCACCAGAGACATCACAGAATGCTTCCAATCCTCCAAACACTGAGGATCCTACCCCAGCAATAGAAAAACCATCTGAACAACCAACTTCCTCAGAAGAAATTGCGAAACCTGCAGATAAACCGCAATCCTCTCCACCTCCTACTGAAGAAATACCCGCATCGGTGTCCTCCCCCGAAAAATTACAGAGAGCCGATGAAGAAAAGCAATTACAGGAAGCTAATGTGGCTGAAGAACAGGAATCTTTGTCTAATCCAGAGCAGACTTCACCTATACCATCTGAAATCCCAGCATCAGCTGCTTTGCCTCAAACTGAGACATCAGAAAGCCAAGACAAAGAGCCTCAAACCACCTCTCCCCAGCAGTCCATCCAACATCCAGAATTGGAACAGCCCAATACAACTCCTCCTAAGCCATCTCCACCTAAAAATACTGAAACAACAACACCCATCAGTTCATCGCCTACCTATCAAAATATCTCCCAAGCTGAAAGTTCTCAGTCCAATTATCAGCAAAATTATCTATCCACCATGTCCACGACCAATTCTTTCTTCCAGGAAACTGAGCCGCAACAACTCCCGTTCAACTTGCCATCTGTTACATCAGCCAATCCAGATCCTGGTGAAGCAGCTCAGCACAACAATCAACCTTTGCCGTCAACCTCAGACTGCACCACACCACAGAAATCTGCACATAATCTTCCAATGCACTCTGAACTGCCTCACTCCACTGTGGGTTTCCAAATGCCCCATCAAACCATGAAACCTCCACCTTATCATCAAGTAACGCTGCCACCAACCTATGCCTCTCAACCAGATCAATCCTCCCCACCCAAACATTATCAGCCACAAGAAAAGCTACAACCCTATCAGAAACCTCGGAAACCCTATACAAAGAAGAAAGCAGCTGAACGACCTTCAACACATGTTCAACAACTTCCGTATGGTAGTGGCAATCAACTTTTTAACCCACTCTCCTGGCAGAATGCTCCCATGGAGGAAAACAAAGGTTATTCTGGGATGACTCCTCAGCAAAGCAATATCTATAACCAGAAGTCCTACGACAATACCTCATGGGGGACAGCCTATCAAATGCCTCCAGCAGACAAACCTGCCAATAAAGCTGGAGAGAATTTCCCCACATGGCCACAACACACTGCCAACACCCCCCGACAGAATGACGCTAATCAAATGGAACATTTCCAAAGAGGTCCCTCAAAAGGTGAACAGCTGCCCAATCTCTCCTCTCCCCCTGGTTATGATTGGCCTGCCTCATCCAGCACAGCTTCCTTAGTGTCAAATAACCCCGTCACCAACACATGGGCTGGAAATGACACCATGGAGAAATCTAATGAGTTTAACGCTTGGAATTCTACCGCCATGAAAAAGACGACAGATCCCAAGACTCAGCAACAGCAAGGATGGTTTGATGGTATGTCCCCTCCACAGCAAAAACAACAGCAGCAACAGCCTTCAACCGGTTCCTCGAGTTCAGAATGGAACTCACCAGTAACTTCCTACCTCAATCTTGACGGCAATACTAACAAATCTGGTGGCAATAATCCAACATCACAGAGCTCAGCTGAATGGTTCCATTCTGATTCAGCAGATATGGCTTTCCAGCAGACAGGGAACTGGCAGGGTAATATGATCCCCAACAAGGAGAATCCAAATGTTAACCAAGGTGGTAGGAAGAGCACAAATGGAAATACATCCACAGCAACACCTAACCAACAAAACTCAGATGCATCCCAATTTTGGCCGGATTCAACACTTCCCTATGGTTCAAACCTACTTCTCCAGGACAATCAGGGCGGTAACAACTACGGAGGAACAGATTGGGGACAGTTTAATTGGATGGGACAAGGTGACAACCGCAATTGGCAGGGATATCCTGATAATAGCAACCAATGGCCTAATTGGCCACCCTACGTGGAAGAGAACCGTGGTTGGCAACAGTCAACAGACATGTGGCAACAACAACAGGGGTTTGATTGGTCTTCCAACCCCCAACCTCCACCTCCCACCTGAACAGTAGGATTGTAGGGTTGTGTAGCTATTGTAAAGTCATTTTTGTATGAACCTACTTCCCCCAACAGCCTTAGACTAACTTCATCATTCTTCATCTTACCTTAGTTCTCTCCCTTGGTTCATTTAGCTGCCCTCAATTTGTTTATGCATACTTAATGTTTTCTTTTAACTTCTTGAAACTTGCTGATTTACAAATTGTCAAGAGCTTATTAAATGTACATAAAACTATATTTCTCCTAGGAATAATTAAGACTTTATTTTCTCTTTTTTTTTTTTATTGAAATAGGGCATTTTTTTCTCTTAAATTATCATTATTATTCTATATTTATATATATAAAAAAGCCTTCAGGAGTTTTGGGCATTTTAAAAAAGAACCAATTTGATTTTTTTTTCACTCCCTATCTTTCTAAATTAATCATGTTTTTTTTTATTACTTTTTTCTCTCTTTATTGATGTTTTTTTTTTTCAAATTCATTTTTTCCATTACCTAAAGAGGTCACCTCCACACATCAATATATATATATATTTTGCCTTCTATGCAAACATTAATAACTTAGAAATTAAATTTGCATATGCAAAATCACTTAGAGGCTATGTTGTATTTATGTAAATAAGTTTGATCTTTTTTTCCCTCCTTGTTTTTTTTTCAGTCGATATTAGATTTACAAAAAAAAAATCTCCCCACTAAAATTTTTTTATTTGTATTTTATTTAGAGAAAAACCCTTAGCTTATCTCTCACTCATATATCCAGTCATATTTGTTTTTTATATATAAAAAAATCATTAAAAAAATAAAAAATTAAAAAAAAAAGAGCATGCTAAAGGTTTTAAAAAAAGAATGTCACTATAAGAATAATATATCATTAGGTTTGTTTGTGTTGTTTTGTCTTCAGGATCATACTGACCAAACATTTCATAAGCACAAGATGTAAATCAATATGTAAATATGATATTACTTTCTTCATTTTTTTTCCCCTTGTACAATAATTATGTTTTACCCCCTCCCTCCCTCCGCAACAATTCTGTATAGTTTAGAAACATCCATTATAAACCGAGAAATATAACTACGAGAGAGAGAGAAAAAGGTTATATATATATTAAGATTTATCATCCAAGTAGATTTGATTTATTTCCTTTTTTCCACCCAATCACCGCACTCTTTCAGTTCAACAGCAATTACCATGTCTACATATACCAGGTAATTCTTTTTTTTTTTAGTATGCAACAAGATACCCTTTTCCTTTAAAATATAACTATAAAGTAAACATATATATATTTATTTGTTATTTATTTTTATATATATATATATATATATAATAGGACTTTTTTTATTATTATTATTTAAAAAGTCCCTCTGTCTTTTTTCTTCATTGATTGTATATTTTTTAATTATTTTTTTGACCATCTTCTTTATATCCCTTTCTCATGTATAATATTCTTTCTATATAGATTGTGTTGAATGTTTTTTTTTTTTTTAAATAATAATAATATTGAAAAAAAAAGCCATGTTACAAAGTGTAAAATAAGTACTATGCTTATGTATTTGGTCCCATTTTAAATAAAAAAAATACAAAATATTATTTGTTGTGTCTGTGTTTGTATATCTCCTTGTGTAAAGATTACACCGATTCCATGAGTCCATGCTCCTCCAGCTGTTTATAGACAGTGTTGTTGTTGTTTCTTATCCCCTTGTGTAAACATTACACCAATTCCATGAGTCCATGCTCCTCCAGCTGTTTTACGATAAGCAGCGACTTATCCCAAAGGTCCTGTTTAATACATCTAATACAAGCCAAAATGTGTTCTGGAGCTGCAGATGCCAAGCTACATTTTGGGCAAGTGGGGTAGATTTGGTTGTTATTTTCTATCTTCAATGGATGAGTCGTTACAGACATTAATGTCTTTTTCTTTCTTATCTCCACTCAAACATATCAGGGTATCAAGCTTGTGAGCTTGTTGATGGTGTCTGTTGGGGATGAGTAGAGCTCATCAATGGATGAGTCAATGCAGTCAATAATGTCTTCTTCTTTATTATCTCCACTCAAACATATCAGGGTATCAAGCTTGTGAGCTTGTTGATGGTGTCTGTTGGGGATGAGTAGAGCTCATCAATGGATGAGTCAATGCAGTCAATAATGTCTTCTTCTTTATTATCTCCACTCAAACATATCAGGGTATCAAGCTTGTGAGCTTGTTGATGGTGTCTGTTGGGGATGAGTAGAGCTCATCAATGGATGAGTCAATGCAGTCAATAATGTCTTCTTCTTTCTTATCTCCACTCAAACATATCAGGGTATCAAGCTTGTGAGCTTGTTGATGGTGTCTGTTGGGGATGAGTAGAGCTCATCAATGGATGAGTCAATACAGTCAATGGTGTCTTCTTTCTTATCTCCACTCAATCATATCAGGGTAGAAATTGTTGATGGTGTCTGCTGGGGATGACATTCGACATCAAAAGAGATTTGACAACCATAATGATTAGGTGAAGTAGAATGCGTCTGTTTTTGTCATTAAGACTGGGAGCACTATTCAGTAGCAGGCTACTGAGTTAGCTCCAAAAATAAAGGCCGATTCTGACTTGAGGAACAGATGCAATGTGCCCATTTCTAACTTGGAGTACAGACACTGCTCATCCTATATCCCTGGAGCCCTTACAGGGTACTACAATAGAACAACCTCCATAAGAGGACACTCACGCTAAAAGACAGCTCTCTACAAAGGACAGTTTCCATCAGCAATACAGCAGAACATCATCCATGAGAGGACACTCATACTAAAGGACACCTCTCTACAATGGACAGTTTCCATCACCAATACAGTAGAACAACATCCATGAGAGGACACTCCCGCTAGAGGACATCTCTCTATAAAGGACAGCGTCCATTACCAATACAGTAGAACAACCTCCATGAGAGGACACTCATACTAAAAGACACCTCTCTACAATGGACAGTTTCCATCACCAATACAGTAGAACAACCTCCATGAGAGGACACTCATACTAAAGGACACCTCTCTACAATGGACAGTTTCCATCACCAATACAGTAGAACAACCTCCATAGGAGGACACTCGCGCTAAAGCATACCTCTCTATAAAGGACAGCTTTCATTTGAAAATTTACCATTTTTACACTTTAGAAATTTTCCGGTAAGAGGACACCTCTCCCTAACGGACACTTTGGTTCTGAAATTAGGTGTTGTTCTTTACAGGGAGGTAGTTCTACTGTATCAGCCAATATGAAAAGGCCGCCTCTGACATGAGGAACAGACACCATGTACAGCCACTCCTAACATGGAGTACATCCTGGTCCTGGAGTCCTTACAGGGTACTATCAGCATGGCCAGCTGAGCCCAGGTTGTTTAGTGAGCTTGTTACTGCTCCCCTCCTCTGACATGACGAACAGATACCATGTACAGCCACTCCTAACATGGAGTTCATCCGGTATCCCTTACAGGGTACTATCAGCCGGGCAGTGAACCCAAGTTTTTTAGCAAGCTTTTAAGGAGCTAAAAAGCTCCTTTTTCATCTGAGTTTGGGACCGGCAAAGGCGGAGTTTATAATGGATTTTGGTGCTCAACAAGGGACAAATGAAATTTTTCAAAATAATAAAGGTACGCCTTGCTGACAAAGTGGGATAGATCATTTTTTATGGCTAAAATATTGATTAAAATTTGCCATGAGGTAAGTACACTGGAGTTGTATAGGTTTGACTGGAGTGATTTCTTTAAAGTTGACTTAATTTAATGAAGACCAAATTATTGTTGTGTCAACAAATAGCCAACCAATGGTACATGTGACTGTTAAAAATTATTTTAATTGAATTATTTTAGGTTTATCAGAGAGAAATGGCACTACAGAGATGACAGGTATTAATTGTATTTGACCATTGACCACTGTTAAATACAACATGCCAGTTATCATGATCCTGTTTAGATCTTGACCTGCAATTGAGAAATATCTTTACACAGTTACAGACCCTCATTAAACTGGCCTGACAAGACCCAGAATTTGATGACCTTCCTGGACTGGACCACAACCCCAGCATAGGACCAGGCCTTAGTGATCATAGCCCACCAGGATAGAACACTGCACCAAATATACCCACTGAGTCTCACTTCCCAACTCTTTCTCATCAATAAACAGTAGAACAACCTCCATGAGAGGAGACTCCGGCTAGAGAACACCTCTCTATAAAGGACAGTTTTTCATTGTCAAAATTATCATTTTTACCACAGTAAAACCTCTCTTTAGCGGACACCTTTCCACAAAGAACAGTTTTCAATTGCAAAAATACCATTTTTACAATTTAGCAACTCTCTGGTAAGAGGACACCTCTCCCTAAAGGACACTTTGGCTCTGTAACTAGGTGTTGTCCTTAACTGAGAGGTAGTTCTACTGTACGAGGTGTGTTCAAAAGGTATCGCGACTTTTGAATTTTCGCGGGTTACGTATATTCGAATTTTGATCTTTTTGTGGTTTTATGTTGGTACTCATGTCTCTCACTTATGCCAACAAGTTCGGCCATTTTGAATGTTCACTTAATTGTTGACAGCTGCTTTGCTTGCAGGTGTTTTGGATCGTCTTCGATTTTTACCTATTAAAAAAAATGGATCAAAGAACCTGTATCAAATTTTGTGTGAAAAATGAAATTAAGTGCGCGGATTCATTCCGAATGTTGACTGTGGCATACGGAGAAGCTACCTTGGACCGAAGCAACGTTTATCAGAAGGCCGAGAAGATGTGAACGACGAAGAGCGTGCCGGACGCTCGAGCACTTCAACAACAGACGAAAAAATTAATGAAGTGGAGAAAATGATATTGGCCAATCGTCGAATCACCGTTAGAGAAGTTGCTGAGGACCTAAACATATCGATTGGCTCGTGCCATTCGATTTTTATCAATGATTTGGGCATGAGACGGGTCGCCGCAAAATTCGTACCAAAATTGCTCAATTGCGACCAAAAACAGCATCGCATGAACATTGCTAATGAGATGTTGGACTCTGTCCGTGATGACCCAAATTTGCTCCAGAGGGTCATAACTGGTGACGAAGCGTGGGTTTATGGTTATGACGTGGAAACCAAAGCTCAATCATCTCAATGGAAGCTGCCGCACGAACCAAGACCGAAAAAAGTGCGCCAAGTTAGGTCAAATGTGGAAGTTTTGCTGACAGTTTTCTTCGATTTCAGGGGCGTGGTGCATCATGAGTTCTTGCCACAGGGTAGAACGGTCAATAAGGAATATTACCTGCAAGTTATGCGCAATTTGCGTGAAGCAATCCGCCAGAAACGCCCGGATTTGTGGAAGAACAAAAATTGGCTTTTGCACCACGATAACGCCCCTGCTCACACATCGTTGCTTGTGCGCGACCTTTTGGCCAAAAACAACACACTAATGATGCCGCAGCCACCGTATTCCCCAGATATGGCTCCCTGTGACTTTTTCTTGTTCCCTAAACTGAAGAGGCCCATGAAAGGATGACGCTACGCTACGCTTGACGAGATAAAGATGGCATCGAAGGAGGAGCTGAAAAATATTTTTTTTAATGATTTTTTGAAGTGCTTTGAAGATTGGAAAAACCGTTGGCACAAGTGTATAATATCTCATCGGGATTACTTTGAAGGGGACAAAATAGGTATTCACGAATAAATAAATAATTTTTGAAAAAACACAAAAGTCGCGATACTTTCTGAACACACCTCGTATTTAGCAACTCTCCAGTAAGAGGACACCTCTTCTTAAAGGACATTTTAGTTCTTCAATTAGTTGTCCTTTACAGGGAGGTAGTTTTACTGTATTTAGTAACTCTCCAGTAAGAGGACACCTCTCCTTAAAGGACACTTTAGTTCTTCAATTAGTTGTCCTTTACAGGGAGGTAGTTGTACTGTAATTGACATTCTACAATTGCTATGTAAAAGTCTGATGATGAAAGAGACTGAACAGTATTCTTTAAATGAACATTCAATGTTCCAGTGTTATTTAAAAATAATCTGTGATAACAAATGGACCCAAACATCTACTTCAACATACATTTATTTATTGAACCAGTTTTTTAATTCAAAATATTGAAGCATATGAACAATAAATCATCATAAAACATAGGTTTTATTCATATTATGCCTTTATTTCGTCACCTCGACATTCCACTCTAGAGAAACTTGCCAACATTGTTGTATTGTGCTGTAAAAAACAATATCATACGCAATATATATATATATATATTATGCCAACATTTTTTAAATAAAAATATAAGAAAATATACAAATTACATCTATTTTTGAACATACATTTTAAATGTAGCCTAAGTGATAAGGCACAATTTGGATTATAGATAATAAACACAAGGTAATAACACCAAATCTAAATAAATAAATAGTGTGTGACGTTTCGGTAACATTGTTGTTACCATCTTCAGACAAAAGTAATGAATGTCCATTGAAGTCTATAAAAATGATAAGGCAGTACTTTTGTCTGAAGATTTTAACAACGCTGTTATCGAAACGTCACACACTATTTATTAGGATTTGGTCTTATTACCTTGTGTTTATGTAGCCTAAGTGATTAAAAAACAAAGGGTAGTTATCTATGATATTTCAATGATATTTAATTGACAAAATCATAAAACTATGGTAGCAATTCTGTTTGCAGTAAACCACTGACAGTTTATCTTTCATCTCTATATTCCAAATAGGACTCAATCCATAGTTTGGTCACTGAGAGTCCAAGTCTAGCTCGGAGAGACAAGGGAGTGGGACAAAGGGAACTCCAGCTGTCTGGACCTGGGTTAGATGAAGGTCCTCTGTCCCAGCCTGCTGAGAGTCCAGCTTGGAGTGACAGGGAACAAAGGGGACTCCAGCTGTCTGGACCTGGGTTAGATGAAGGTCCTCTGTCCCAGCCTGCTGAGAGTCCAGCTTGGAGTGACAGGGAACAAAGGGGACTCCAGCTGTCTGGACCTGGGTTAGATGAAGGTCCTCTGTCCCAGCCTGCTGAGAGTCCAGCTTGGAGTGACAGGGAACAAAGGGGACTCCAGCTGTCTGGACCTGGGTTAGATGAAGGTCCTCTGTCCCAGCCTGCTGAGAGTCCAGCTTGGAGTGACAGGGAACAAAGGGGACTCCAGCTGTCTGGACCTGGGTTAGATGAAGGTCCTCTGTCCCAGCCTGCTGAGAGTCCAGCTTGGAGTGACAGGGAACAAAGGGGACTCCAGCTGTCTGGACCTGGGTTAGATGAAGGTCCTCTGTCCCAGCCTGCTGAGAGTCCAGCTTGGAGTGACAGGGAACAAAGGGGACTCCAGCTGTCTGGACCTGGGTTAGATGAAGGTCCTCTGTCCCAGCCTGCTGAGAGTCCAGCTTGGAGTGACAGGGAACAAAGGGGACTCCAGCTGTCTGGACCTGGGTTAGATGAAGGTCCTCTGTCCCAGCCTGCTGAGAGTCCAGCTTGGAGTGACAGGGAACAAAGGGGACTCCAGCTGTCTGGACCTGGGTTAGATGAAGGTCCTCTGTCCCAGCCTGCTGAGAGTCCAGCTTGGAGTGACAGGGGACTCCAGCTGTCTGGACCTGGGTTAGATGAAGGTCCTCTGTCCCAGCCTGCTGAGAGTCCAGCTTGGAGTGACAGGGAACAAAGGGGACTCCAGCTGTCTGGACCTGGGTTAGATGAAGGTCCTCTGTCCCAGCCTGCTGAGAGTCCAGCTTGGAGTGACAGGGGACTCCAGCTGTCTGGACCTGGGTTAGATGAAGGTCCTCTGTCCCAGCCTGCTGAGAGTCCAGCTTGGAGTGACAGGGAACAAAGGGGACTCCAGCTGTCTGGACCTGGGTTAGATGAAGGTCCTCTGTCCCAGCCTGCTGAGAGTCCAGCTTGGAGTGACAGGGGACTCCAGCTGTCTGGACCTGGGTTAGATGAAGGTCCTCTGTCCCAGCCTGCTGAGAGTCCAGCTTGGAGTGACAGGGGACTCCAGCTGTCTGGACCTGGGTTAGATGAAGGTCCTCTGTCCCAGCCTGCTGAGAGTCCAGCTTGGAGTGACAGGGAACAAAGGGGACTCCAGCTGTCTGGACCTGGGTTAGATGAAGGTCCTCTGTCCCAGCCTGCTGAGAGTCCAGCTTGGAGTGACAGGGGACTCCAGCTGTCTGGACCTGGGTTAGATGAAGGTCCTCTGTCCCAGCCTGCTGAGAGTCCAGCTTGGAGTGACAGGGAACAAAGGTGACTCCAGCTGTCTGGACCTGGCTGAGGTCCTCTGTCCCAGCCTGCTGAGAGTCCAGGTCAAAATGGAGAGAGAATGTGACAGGGATGAGTGTACTTGGTCTCTGGGCCAGCTGTGTGTAGGAGAAAAGTGAATCTGTTGTCTTTGAAGGTCCATCACTGGTCTTTTCATCAATGGCATTGTTGATTTCTGACAAATTCTCTGGACAATCCTTTTTTAGAGAAGTGCAGCTCTCTTTCAAACTTGGAGTTATGAATGGATCAATATTTTCTCCATTATTTAATGTACTTTGGGATTGTGAGGTACTGGTAGCTAGATCTGTGTTTCTACTGTTGGGTGTTTGTACTTTGCTCTGGATAGTTTGTGGCTTCAAGAATGAAGTAAGTCTCTTTTGGCCATATTCTACAAATGGACGGAACTTCTTTGCGGGAGGCTGAAGAGCTTTGGTTGCACTTGACTTGGTCCTTTTAGTAGCAGCTGAGGCAGAGGCTGGGATTGGCTGCACATCAAATAATGTTAGAAAGAAGACAGGATTATTCTTCTATATTGTGTTGTGTTAAATAAAAGAGTACAAATGATAAAGTACAATTTAATTGCCATCTATCGTTAAAATTTTACACAAATAAATTTACTGGCAATGTGTTTCTTTTAAATGTCATCAAATATTATCTCTACAGACCTTACTGTAATGATATAAGTTATTGAATGAGAGGGCTTAGCTCATCAGTAGTGAACCCTCTCAGCGGTTTCGTCAAGTTAATCTCCAGACCGCTCTACTATTGGTTTGGAGTATACCCTGTATTTACTATGGAATGAGCCAAGCCCTCTCATTCAATAACTCATATCATTGCAGTAAGGTCTGTAGAGATAATATTTGATGATATTTAAAAGAAATGCATTGCAGGTAAATTTATTTGTGTAAAATTTTAACGATTAGATGGCAATTAAATTTAATTTACTAATATATATATTTGTTATGAAGACATATTTTGCGGAAGAGTTTTGCTCGATGCAATACCTTGAAATGTATGTACCTTTACAGACCTATAAACTTATTTCCATAGTTCACTAAACACCCCTAAGCTGCCTTCCATAGAAAATACAGGGTATATTCCAAACCAATCCAATACAATAGTAGAGCGGTCTTGAGATTAATTTGGTGAAACCGCTGAGAGGATTCACTACTGATGAGCCAAGCCCTCTCATTCAATAACTCATATCATTGCAGTAAGGTCTGTAGAGATAATATTTGATGACATTTAAAATAAACGCATTGCCAGTAAATTTATTTGTGTAAACGTATAATTTGGATTATATTGCAACTACCAAAACATTATATTATTAAAAATACAATAAAGTTTGGCATTATAAATAAATTAGCCCTACACTACCTTTTTATTCAATGTCGTTAGCCATTCTATTTCCTCAGGCATATCAAAAACTTTTAGAAGAAAATAATCAATTTTTAAAAATTAATGTAGCACTAATTTTTAATTCATGGAAGCCTGTTAACTGTCAAATTATATATACATAATAGGTTTTAAAATAAAGTTTTTTTAAAAAAACTTTAAAAAACTCATTTCATAATACGATATTCAATTGTAGCGGTATTTTAAAACATTTATAAATAAAAACAAACTTATGTTTGGTCAAATATTAACAATATTAAAAAAATAAATTTGGTAAAAAATGAGCCTTCTTCTATTTTGATAATATATTTGAATGATGGATATTGAAAGAGTGAATTTTTTTATAAAATTGTGCTTATAATTCCGCCCATGCAATTTAAAATATATATATATAATTTGCCGGTAGGCGGCATTTAATAGGCTCTCCCAGCTCACGTGTTACTATCTATTTTGAGGTCTTTTGGCATCTTTTGCGGCTTGTTCAACAGACGTCTCGAACATGCAGTCATCAGGTAATAATTTTTAATTAGCTAAAAAACAATATTTTTAAATAGCTAGTAGGAATGTTTAAGATATAAAAATACACTATATTCATAAAAATTGAACACTGTTATTAACCACTAGCGTATATGGAGGTAGATTTAAATGCCCTCTTACAAGTAGGTGTGTACATTACATTGAGGCAATGTATCGTATTTATAAACACATTTCAACTCGCCATATTTATATATTAAGATCCTATTAAAATTAAGAGAAAGCGTTCAATTATTCAAAACATATTTAAATAATTTTAAATTAGGAGTACAATTACTACACACTCCAATGATTCTTAGATAAAGAATATCAATCTCATCCCATTAATAAATCATAATTATTGAAAACTAATCATGTTTTTTCTAGAAGTTGCTTTTTTCTGTTAAGTAATAATTTTACTAATTTTGCAAAGTGTTTGATGTGATCACCCTTTATTGCCACTTATATTTATTAATATTAAGAAAAATACATTTTTTTTTACTATTTCAATATTGTAATTTCACGTTTGGTATATTATTTCACATTTATTAATATATATATATAGTAAAAGACTACCAAAAGAACATACTATATAGCTAACCTTCCCTTATAACAAACCTAAAGTAATCCCTAATTCCATTCCATTGAAAATATCATCGTTGTATTGAATTGTTCCTTATTAACAAACTTTGTGAACTTTAAAATAATAAACTACCCCTATAACAAACCTAATTTAAAGTCCCAAAATAATTAATTCTATGTTTAAAGTACAGTAGAACCTCCCTTTTGCGGACACCCCACTATCTACAAAGGACAGTTTTCATTTGAAAAATTCCATTTTTACTATTTAGCAACTCTCCAGTAAGAGGACATCTCTCCCTAAAGGACACTTTGGCTCTGCAACTAGGTGTTGTCCATTACAGGGAGGTAGTTCTGCTGTACTAGGTATAAAATGAACTTAAAAAATTAAATCAATTGATTTTTAAAGCAGAAAAATTTTGAGCATATTTCAGCTAGCATATCACAATTTATTTGAATTATTTCAATCACATTAGGGTTCACCATTGAGGTGTTTTATTATAAATAGGTGTTTTAATATAGCGGATACAATTTAGTAAAATACAGGGTGACCCATAAGTACCAAACCCTTTTATTTTTTTATTAAAAAATTAAAAGGCAAATTAGAATAAAATATCATCTTATTTCTTATCTCAAAGCCATGATAATCATGGTGGGTAGTTAACGACTGTTT
The DNA here is from genome assembly GCA_030710605.1 of Cordylochernes scorpioides. Lineage (NCBI taxonomy): Eukaryota > Metazoa > Arthropoda > Arachnida > Pseudoscorpiones > Chernetidae > Cordylochernes > Cordylochernes scorpioides. Next base: position 48,292,556 of record CP092870.1, on the reverse strand, counting down.
TTACTGTAAGTACACCACATATCTACACATGTGAAAAGCAGTTCGACTTTACACTTACAAATGTGCCAGAGCCCTGTATAATAAGATATGATAAAGCACAATTTGGATTATAGATTATAGAAACAAGAAAATAAGTCCTAATCCCAAGGTAATTAGACCAAATCCAAACAAAAATAAATAGTGTGTGACGTTTCGGTAACAGCATTGTTACCATCTTCTGACAAAAGTACTGAATATAAGAAAAAGATGGTAACAACACTGTTACCGAAACATCACACACTATTTATTTATTTGGATTTGGTCTTATTACCTTGTGTTTATAATCTATAATCCTAATTGTACCTTATCAAGACCTAATCAAATAATTTAATAGTGTGTAACGTTTCAGTAACATCATTGTTACCATCATCAGACAAAAGAATAAATTATATATTTATTCCATTCCATTAATTATTTTGTCTGAAGATGGTAACAACACTGTTACCGAAACGTCACACACTTATTAAATTATTTGAATTAGGTCTTATTTTCTTGTTTGTAAAATACAATAGTTGTAGTTTTTTAAATTCTAGTTTGCCTTTTAATTTTTAATTTAAAAACTTTTAAAATAAGTTTCGAGATTTATAGGCTACCTTGTATAAATGGCCAGTTTTTGTAGTTCATTAATATAAAACTTAACCTTGTCATGGTTTAGAAAATATAAAGCATGACTATAAATAAAAGTAATGACATAGACAAACTTTAAAATGTTTAAGTGGAGATAAAAAAGAGATAAATACTCTCTAATATACATATAGGTTATGGAGGACATTAATTTATAAATACATGTGCAGATTATATGTAATTACATGTTTATGTGATTACATGTTTTTTTCTCCTAGTACATGTGGTACAGGCTATGATAATCCTGGTTGGTAGTTAGCGACTGCTTTTACTGTAAGTACATCACATGTCTACACATGGTACAGGCCATGGTAATCATGGTGGGTAGTTAGCAACAGCTTTTACTGTAAGTACACCACATGTCTTCACATGGTACAGGCCATTATATTCTTGGTGGGTAGTTAGCGACTGCTTTTACTGTAAGTACATCACATATCTACACATGTGAAAAACAGTTTGACTTTTGCAATTACAAATATGCCAGAGCCCCGTTTGGTTACTTGCACTCGCTAGTGGGGTTGGACTTTTTCAAAAATCGGGGGCCATTAGAGCATTTTTTTTAATTAGAAAAAAAAGAAGAATGCTAAAATGTGGAATTTGATTCCGGGTCTTAGCGGTCGAAAACCAATGGTTTAGATTCCATGACCCCCATTATAATACTTTAACTTCCAATTACCGAGGGAACCAATTAATATTGATTTTATTCAACTTATCGAGTATTTTTCAAGGGACCGGAAAAAAATGTTCACTAGATAAAACGATGATTTTGTAATGTAGAAAATTAGGAAAGACAAAATTCAGGATGACACGGCACACAGGGACCGGGAAAAAATGTTCACTTTATCGAGAGATTCAAATTTACAAGTTTCAAATTATCAAAATATATCTTCTTTTTTAAATAAGTTTATAGAGAATTGTTTTAACAAATGTTCGTTAGACAAACCTTTACTCGGGTAAAAACCCGGGCGAAGCCGGGCACATCCGCTAGTATATATATATATTGATCTTGTCTGGAGAAGGACAAGATGGAGGAGCCTCCCTTCCTTAGAACAGCTGTTTACATTTTATCACCTAATTGTAAATAATATCATTTATCCTTGTTTAATTTCTCTCATCTTCTTCTTTCTTATCTCCACTCAATCATACATCACTGGCTGAAGTAGAATGTGTCTGTCTTTGTCATTAGGACTGGGAGCACTACTCAGTGGCAGGCCACTGACTTAGCTCTAATATGAAATGGCCGCCTCTGAAATGAGGAACAGACGCCATGTACAGCTGCTCCTAACATGGAGTACAAACGCTGCTCATCCTGTATCCCTGGAGTCCTTACAGGGTACTATCAGCATGGCCAGCTGAGCCCAGGTTTTTAAGTGAGCTTTTTACTGCTCCCCCTCCTCTGGCATGAAGAATAGACACCATGTACAGCCACTCCTAACATGGAGTACATCCTGTATCCCAGGAGTCTTTGCAGGGTACTATCAGCATGGCCAGCTGAGCCCAGGTTGTTTAGTGAGCTTGTTACTGCTCCCCTCCTCCTTTTCCATCCGGGTTTGGGACCGGCAAAGGCCGAGTTAGTTTCTCTCAATAATTCTTGTAACAATTCACTAAGAATGTCAATATATATTTTTGAATTTTCAAGCTAAAAAAAAATTGTCTTTACATGCAATTATTTCACATAAAAAAAGAGTCAGTGGACGAGTGAATAACACCCTCGATTCCCGACAGCCGTGACCAGGATCAAATCCCACGTTGAAACCTTTGTTTCAATATGTGAATAACCTTCACCTATAGATAGAAGAAAATAAGACCAGGGGTTCGGTGGAAAGATGGTCTAAGCCGTTGACTGCTATGACCAGGGTTTGATTCCCACATTGGGCCCTTTTTTTTTTCTGATATAAAAAATATGCTAGTACTAGGGATAATAATAATAAAAAGGTTTATCAGAGAGAAACGGCACCACATATAGGAAGGGTACAAATTGTATTTGACCATTGACCACCGTTACTATCCAATCTGACTCTGTGATTGCTAGTAGATAAGATTACTAACATCAGACCAAACTGGAAATAAAAGGTGTTGTGGAATAGAATAGAGTAAATTATGGTAAACACACCAGGTTGGGTTAATTACTAATGTGTAGGCTGAGTGACTCAACTTCCTGGAGGAGGAATGAGGTCCTTTCTGGGTGGATCTTACAGACTTATTGACGATAGTTCTCCTCTGTTGGGAAAGTAGAAATCATATTGATTTTTAAAGCACATACAGTAGAACCTCCATGAGAGGACACTCCCGCTAGAGGACACCTCTCTACAAAGGTCTGTTTCCATCACCAATACAGTAGAACAACGTCCATGAGATGACACTTATGCTTGAGGACCCCTCTCTATAAAGGCAGTTTTCATCACCAATACAGTAGAACAACCTCCATGAGAGGAAACCTCTACAAAGGACAGTTTCCATTACCAATACAGTAGAACAACCTTCAAGAGATGACACTTATGCTAGAGGACACCTCTCCACAAAGGGCAGTTTTCATCACCAATACAGTAGAACAACCTCCATGAGAGGACACTCGTGCTAGAGGACCTCTCTTTATAAAGGACAGTTTCCATCACCAATACAGTAGAACAACCTCCATGAGAAGACACCTCTCTACAAAGGACAATTTCCATCACCAATACAGTAGAACAACCTTCATGAGATGACACTTATGTTAGAGGACACCTCTCTATAAAGGACAGTTTCCATCACCAATACAGTAGAACAACCTCCATGAGAGGACACTCGTGCTAGAGGACATCTCTCTATAAAGGACTGTTTCCATCACCAATACAGTAGAACAACCTCCATGAGAGGACACTCGTGCTAGAGGACACCTCTCTACAAAGGGCAGTTTTCATTTGCATAATTACTCTTTTTACAATTTATCAACTTCTCAGTAAGAAGACACCTCTCCCTAAAGGACTTATTGGCTCTGTAACTAGGTGTTGTCCTTTACAGGGAGTTTCTACTGTACCTTGAATACAGTAGATGAGGGTGTTTTAAAAGAACTATGAAAATTTTACTTCCAGAACTGTAAGAATATAGGGATTTGTAGTCTTGTTACGTTAAGATTCTAACCTGTAATCCTGATAAAGCACAATTTGGATTACAGATTATAATACAAGGAAATAAGACCGTATCCAAATAATTTAATAGTGTGTGACGTTTTGGCAACAGCATTGTCACCATCATCAGACAAAAGAATAAACACCTTTTTTATTCATTTTTTAATCTGTAATCCTAATTATACCTTATATATCAAGATCAAAGGAATTTAGGAAGTTGAGCCAAAGGAAAGAACAAATGTCAGTATTTGATGCTGATGCTTTGACAAAATACAGGAAGATTCAACAAAAAATAAGAAAATATCAAATATGCGAATTAAACTCTGATAGAAGAATTACAAAAACTATAACAAGACTCGGAACGAAACACTATAAAGAAATGACAATACATCCAGATGGCACAATAACCTAGAGGACATGTAACAATTGTCCTGGTGTGGAACTAACACCTCCCCACATATTGTCATGCCCAGCAATGGCAGCAGCATTGCAGAAAATTGACATGGACCCAGAGCAGCAGCTTTATACACCCAAGATAGAGGACATTGCTGTAATATTGATGTATGGAGACATCTGAGGCTCTTCACTGGACACAACAACAACAGAAAATTGACATGGACCCAGAACAGCAGCTTTACACACTCAAGATAGAGGACACTGCTGTGATAGAGATGTATGGAGATATCTGAGGCTCTTCATTGGACACAACAACAACCTTATCAAGATAACTATTCCTGAATTTGTTTTAAAAAAAAAGAACTTCCCTCAAAATTTGCAAATCTTAGTTTAAACATTCAAGACAAATAGATTTGGCCTTTTTAGTTTTTATTATCACACACAACTTATCATTGTATAGGATAGTCCATGGTGACTTATCTATTTGTGTATCCTATCTCTGTCAAGGCTAGGGGTTGTAAGAAACCATGAAGTAATTCTTTATCATTGTCATTGCTGTAATCAACTACATGTGGATGGTTCATCCTTGGATTCAGCCCCTCAGAATGCCAACTCAGACATTGTAGGGAACTATTTATGTTTATCTTTAATTTTGTGATATTTTAATACCTTGAATACTTCCCTTCAGTATTTTATAAGTTTTAAATTTGGGCTTGTGCCCTAAATAAATTGCTGCCCTATATAAATAATAGAGGAAAAATACATTAAAAAAAGAAAGATTTTATTCAAATGCACTAAAAAGGAAATAATAAAATATTGTATCTTCTGTCATATTGAACAATTAGATATATCTGAGTGAAAATAAAAGCGGCGGGGGACGATCATCATGAATTTCAAACCTAATGTGATTTAATATGTAGCAACTGATTTTTATAAGTGTTTGTTATATTTTTACCTCTTCTCTAAATATGATTGTCCCCCGCCTCTTTTATTTTCACTCAGATACATCTAATTGCTCAATGACAGAAGATACAATATTTTATTTTTTCCTTTTTAGTGGATTTAAATAGCAGCTTTTTAAAAAAAATGTATTTTTACCTATTATTAAATATAATTCTTCGCCTTAAGCCAAGCAGTACTTTTACCAAATTATGTCTTATATATATTCCTTGTCTCAATTAAAGCAATCTCTGATCAAAACTATTTAATTATTGCCACAACTGCAGAACAATACCGTAATATACTCATGGATACCAAAATCAAGTAACAGATAATAATTCTATCAATCTAATTCCAAAATACAAAATAAATATTTTTTTTATTTATAATATATATATATATGTTATATAGGATATGTTATATGTAATATGTTATATTACTATATTTATTTTTACCTATTAAATATTTAGTTTTCAGTCATGAATTTACAAAAACTTGAATCAAAAGTTCCCAGGGGGATTAGGCCTTAAATTGACGGAAGCCTGCTAGTGGCGGATTGGTCAATGTGTAAGAGGCATAACATAGGACTTATAAAGAAATATGAAATTTGTTCATTCCTGGCCATTCCGACCACCAAGAAGTCTGAAAGTTTGTACATTTGCATTGTTCATTGGACTGAGTGAGTGTTAAAGTCTCATACCTCTATGTGATCTGGAAGTATATCAAAATTAATTTACAAAATTTGAAGGGCAATTTGGAAATTTGTCCATTTCCGACCATCCTGACAAACCAGAAGTCTAAAAATTTGTCAAATTGCATTGTCACCGGGTTCTGAAAAGTGAAAACAAATTTCAGATTCCTAAGTGCTCTAGAAGTATATTAAAAATTGATTACAAGATTTATGGACAGACAGACAGGGAAACAAGTTAAATAAAAGTTTTTTAAAAAATAGTGGGTGATGTTTCAGTTTCAGCATTGTTACCATCATCAAAAAAAAGTAATGAATAACAATGCTATTACTGAAACGTCACACACTATTTATTTAGGATTTGAGCTTTATTACCTTGTGTTTATAATCTAAATTGTGTCTTATCAAAAGTATGATTCTCTTTAGCTCCCAAATGGACATAGAGTAGAACTCACAGCCAAAAGTGTCCTTTAGAGAGAGGTATCTTTGAGAGTTGGTAAATAATGGCGGGGGTGAAAACTCTCCTATGTATAGAGAGGTGGTTTCCTTTTATGGAGGTTCAACTTTTTAAAACTTTTATTCATTGAGAATAAGTGGTTACAAGGTAAAAAGACCTAATCCAACTAAATTAATAGTGTGTGACGTTTCGGTAACAGCATTGTTACCATCATCAGACAAAATAATTTAAAACCTAATCCAACTAAATTAATAGTGTGTGACGTTTTGGTAACAGTATTGTTACCATCAGCAGACAAAAGAATTTAAGACCTAATCCAAATAAATTAATAGTGTGATGTTTTGGTAACAGCATTGTTACCATCATCAGACAAAATAATTTAAGACCTAATCCAAATAAATTAATAGTGTGTGACGTTTCGGTAACAGCGTTGTTACCATCATCAGACAAAATAATTTAAGACCTAATCCAACTAAATTAATAGTGTGTGACGTTTTGGTAACAGCATTGTTACCATCATCAGACAAAATAATTTAAGACCTAATCCAACTAGATTAATAGTATGTGACGTTTTGGTAACAGTGTTATTACCATCAACAGACAAAATAATTTAAGACCTAATCCAACTAAATTAATAGTGTGTGACGTTTTGTTAACAGCATTGTTACCATCATCAGACAAAATAATTTAAGACCTAATCCAACTAAATTAATAGTGTGTGACGTTTTGTTAACAGCATTGTTACCATCATCAGACAAAATAATTTAAGACCTAATCCAACTAAATTAATAGTGTGTGACGTTTTGTTAACAGCATTGTTACCATCATCAGACAAAATAATTTAAGACCTAATCCAACTAAATCAATAGTGTGTGACGTTTTGTTAACAGCATTGTTACCATCATCAGACAAAATAATTTAAGACCTAATCCAACTAAATTAATAGTGTGTGACGTTTTGTTAACAGCATTGTTACCATCATCAGACAAAATAATTTAAGACCTAATCCAACTAAATTAATAGTGTGTGACGTTTTGTTAACAGCATTGTTACCATCATCAGACAAAATAATTTAAGACCTAATCCAACTAAATTAATAGTGTGTGACGTTTTGTTAACAGCATTGTTACCATCATCAGACAAAATAATTTAAGACCTAATCCAACTAAATTAATAGTGTGTGACGTTTTGTTAACAGCATTGTTACCATCATCAGACAAAATAATTTAAGACCTAATCCAACTAAATTAATAGTGTGTGACGTTTTGTTAACAGCATTGTTACCATCATCAGACAAAATAATTTAAGACCTAATCCAACTAAATTAATAGTGTGTGACGTTTTGTTAACAGCATTGTTACCATCATCAGACAAAATAATTTAAGACCTAATCCAACTAAATTAATAGTGTGTGACGTTTTGTTAACAGCATTGTTACCATCATCAGACAAAATAATTTAAGACCTAATCCAACTAAATTAATAGTGTGTGACGTTTTGTTAACAGCATTGTTACCATCATCAGACAAAATAATTTAAGACCTAATCCAACTAAATTAATAGTGTGTGACGTTTTGTTAACAGCATTGTTACCATCATCAGACAAAATAATTTAAGACCTAATCCAACTAAATTAATAGTGTGTGACGTTTTGTTAACAGCATTGTTACCATCATCAGACAAAATAATTTAAGACCTAATCCAACTAAATTAATAGTGTGTGACGTTTTGTTAACAGCATTGTTACCATCATCAGACAAAATAATTTAAGACCTAATCCAACTAAATTAATAGTGTGTGATGTTTTGTTAACAGCATTGTTACCATCATCAGACAAAATAATTTAAGACCTAATCCAACTAAATTAATAGTGTGTGACGTTTTGTTAACAGCATTGTTACCATCATCAGACAAAATAATTTAAGACCTAATCCAACTAAATTAATAGTGTGTGACGTTTTGTTAACAGCATTGTTACCATCATCAGACAAAATAATTTAAGACCTAATCCAACTAAATTAATAGTGTGTGACGTTTTGTTAACAGCATTGTTACCATCATCAGACAAAATAATTTAAGACCTAATCCAACTAAATTAATAGTGTGTGACGTTTTGTTAACAGCATTGTTACCATCATCAGACAAAATAATTTAAGACCTAATCCAACTAAATTAATAGTGTGTGACGTTTTGTTAACAGCATTGTTACCATCATCAGACAAAATAATTTAAGACCTAATCCAACTAAATTAATAGTGTGTGACGTTTTGTTAACAGCATTGTTACCATCATCAGACAAAATAATTTAAGACCTAATCCAACTAAATTAATAGTGTGTGACGTTTTGTTAACAGCATTGTTACCATCATCAGACAAAATAATTTAAGACCTAATCCAACTAAATTAATAGTGTGTGACGTTTTGTTAACAGCATTGTTACCATCATCAGACAAAATAATTTAAGACCTAATCCAACTAAATTAATAGTGTGTGACGTTTTGTTAACAGCATTGTTACCATCATCAGACAAAATAATTTAAGACCTAATCCAACTAAATTAATAGTGTGTGACGTTTTGTTAACAGCATTGTTACCATCATCAGACAAAATAATTTAAGACCTAATCCAACTAAATTAATAGTGTGTGACGTTTTGTTAACAGCATTGTTACCATCATCAGACAAAATAATTTAAGACCTAATCCAACTAAATTAATAGTGTGTGACGTTTTGTTAACAGCATTGTTACCATCATCAGACAAAATAATTTAAGACCTAATCCAACTAAATTAATAGTGTGTGACGTTTTGTTAACAGCATTGTTACCATCATCAGACAAAATAATTTAAGACCTAATCCAACTAAATTAATAGTGTGTGATGTTTTGTTAACAGCATTGTTACCATCATCAGACAAAATAATTTAAGACCTAATCCAACTAAATTAATAGTGTGTGACGTTTTGTTAACAGCATTGTTACCATCATCAGACAAAATAATTTAAGACCTAATCCAACTAAATTAATAGTGTGTGACGTTTTGTTAACAGCATTGTTACCATCATCAGACAAAATAATTTAAGACCTAATCCAACTAAATTAATAGTGTGTGACGTTTTGTTAACAGCATTGTTACCATCATCAGACAAAATAATTTAAGACCTAATCCAACTAAATTAATAGTGTGTGACGTTTTGTTAACAGCATTGTTACCATCATCAGACAAAATAATTTAAGACCTAATCCAACTAAATTAATAGTGTGTGACGTTTTGTTAACAGCATTGTTACCATCATCAGACAAAATAATTTAAGACCTAATCCAACTAAATTAATAGTGTGTGACGTTTTGTTAACAGCATTGTTACCATCATCAGACAAAATAATTTAAGACCTAATCCAACTAAATTAATAGTGTGATGTTTCGGTAACAGTGTTGTTACCACCATCAGTTGATATTCACTTTGGAATTCATTTTATTCAGCTCATAGGAAGAACTAACTTCTCAGGTTCATTGAAGTCTTATCAAAAATGATGAAATACAATTAGGATTATAGATACAAGATTAGATTTAATTCTTTTGTCTGATGATGGTAACAATGCAGATACTGAAACGTTATACACTATTTATTTATTTGGATTTGATCTTATCACCTTGTAGCTATAATCTAAATTGTGCCTTATTGAAACTAAGTGTTATTTTATTAGTGAGGTTCTCCCAATTGATGCAGTAGATATCATTCAGTTGTATAGGTCTTACTGACCATGATAAAGCACAATTTGGATTATAGATTATAGCTACAAGAAAATAAGACCTAATCCAAATAAATAGTGTGTGATGTTTCGGTAACAGTATTGTTACCATCATTAGATAAATGAATAAAATGCATCAAATATAAAAGAATAACATTTTATTCTTTTTTAACATCAATTGAAATAAATTTCCTGGACATTAATCAATTCATCTTCTCAATTCATCCTTTCATACTTTATCCCTAAGGTTAGAAATAATCGTTATTTCTCCTTAAAATAAATTTCTATTTTTCATTCAAAAGAAACACATGCAGGATAGTTTCAAATTTCGTTCTACAATCATAGGCCGCATTATATTGTATAAAAAATCACTTTATATAATATTTATAAACAGAAAAATATGTCCAGGGTAGCCTAGTGAACATAGCATCTGCCTGGTAGGCGGAACACTGTGGGATCGATTCCCATCCCAGGACACTTTTATTTTTCCGTTTATCATTACTCTTCACAATTCATTCTTTCATATTTCATCCCTAAGGTTAGAAATAATCATTATTTCTCCTTAAAATAAATTTCGATTTTCCATTCAAAAGAAACACATGCGGGATATTTTCAAATGTCTTCTTCTTTTTCTTATCTCCACTTAATCATATTAGGGTATCAAGTTGTGACCCTTGATGGTGTCTGTTTGACAACCATCATGATTGGGTGAAGTAGAATGTGTCTGCCTTTGTCATTAAGACTGGGAGCACTACTCAGTGGCAGGCCACTGACTTAGCTCAAAAAGAAATCGCCGCCTCTGACATGAGGTACAGACGCCATGTGCAGCCGCTACTAACATGGAGTATATCCTGTATCCCTGGAGTCCTTACAGGGTACTATCAGCATGGCCAGCTGAGCCCAGGTTGTTTAGTGAGCTTGTTACTGCTCCCCCTCCTCCTTTTTCATCCGGGCTTGGGACCGGCAAAGGTGGAGTTTAAATGTCATTCTACACTATTAATTTATTTGGATTAAAGATCTTATTCTCTGGTAGGTACTAAGATGACAGTCCACCCACGAGGTGCCAACGAGGTAATGTGATCCTACTGGACAGTCTTGGCACCAGAGCCAAGTGCCACGTGGCAGCAGGCAGGCCTGGCTATATCTGTACCTCCCCAAGCAGACATTTATATTTAGCTCTCAGCCCTTTGCATCTGGTTAAGTCTATATTTATAGTTCCAATCCACTCTCTCCCTCCCTTCCTGCTTGCTTGCACCTTTGGAAGTCAACCTCTGGCATTTACCTGCTATCTTCCTTGTAATCCCTCCTTCCTCAATGGGGCAGGGAACAGACCTACTTTAGCCGTTCTACTTTTATAAACATATCTTTAGAGACTCTTCCCTTTCTTCTTCTTCCTTATCTCCATTCAATCATATGAGAGTATCAAGTTGTGACCCTTGATGGTGTCTGTTTGACAACCATCATGACTGGGTGAAGTAGAATGTGTCTGCCTTTGTCATTAAGACTGGGAGCACTACCCAGTAGCAGGCCGACTTAGCTCCAAAAGAAATGGCCGCCTCTGACATGAGGAACAGATGGCATGTACAACCACTCCTAACATGGAGTACATCCTGTATCTCTGGAGTCCTTACAGGGTACTATCAGCATGGCCAGCTGAGCCCAGGTTGTTTAGTGAGCTTGTTACTGTTCCCCCTCCTCCTTTTCATCCGGGCTTGGGACCGACAAAGGCGGAGTTAAAGTAAAAGAGAAAGTAAAAGTCTTAGTCTTCAGTTGTCATTGTAAACATGTCTTCCACTCTTCTTGATTCCTTGTTGCCAGCTTCTTCCTAATCATATCTTAAATGTATGGCATTTTGGTAAGAGTGTTGTTACCGAAATGTCAGACCTTAATAATTTATTTGGAGTATTCTTGATGGTTATTTGTAAGTTAATTCAGAGATAAAACACATCAACCTATGGTTCATTTAACTCCTGACGTTTCAGTGACAGGAAGTCACTCTCTTCAGGGGCTGCATCTATTCCTTGATGTGGCTGTGTTTATCTCCAATTTATTTGGATTAGGTCTTATTTTCTTGTTTTTTGCTTATCCCTAGTACACGTGGTACAGGCCATGATAATCATGGTGGGTAGTTAGCAACTGCTTTTTACTGTAAGTACACCACATGTCTACACATGTGAAAAGCAGTTCGACTTTGCACTTACAAATGTGCCAGAGCCCCGTTTGGTTACTTGCACTTGCTGATGGGGTTGGACTTTTGCAAGAATCGAAGGCCATTGGAGCTTTTTTTTTTTTTAAATCAGTGAAAAGTTACCAATGCGGGAATAGAACCCGGGTCGTAGTGGTCGAAAACCAAGCGGTTTAACCAGCCTTCCACCGACCCTCACATCATTATGAAATTTCGCATGTAGGTAGCTGAAGATTTTGTTGAACATATAGGCTATTCAAAAAACTAAAAAGGTTAATGAGCTTTTTTTTTTAAATGTAAAACTAAAAAGCATTAGCTCTAGCCTTTTACCGCTTGGCGCAGCACTGGTAATGACGATAAATGAATTTGATTGGTTAATAATTTTACACATAGTTTATTTACTCGATGAGTGTTTTTAAAAGGTAAGATTATCCAATCGCTGTAAAATTTAGGAAGTTATTTACTATACTACTGGGAAGGTTTCTTGTATATCTATATAGGTAATCAAGCTTACATTTGATATGGGGGCCTATTAAAGAAAGGAACAAAAGGTTTTGGCTTACCTCCAAAAAGAATCAAGAGAATAAAAATATATGGCCCCATTCCTCATAAACCTAGATCCGTTTTTGAACAAAGCCTGTAGTCATCTTGGGGATCTTTGTTATATTTTCCCCTCTCCTTGTTCAAGTCTTTCTATGTATCAAAGAGGTGTGTTTTTTGTTACTCAGTGTATTTTTTATTTATTTTTATTTTTTTGCTTATCCCTAGTATACACGTGGTACTATGCAGTAGAAGGTGACTGCTTTTACTGTAAGTGCACCACATGTCTACACAGGTGAAAAGCAGTTTAACCTTACACGGAAGCCGAGCATTTACAATGAACAACCGTCCAATTAAGGGAAAATTTGCACTCCGGAATGAGGAATTTAAATTAATTGGCTATTCCTCGGAGTCAAAGGACTGTGGAAACCTGTTTTTTTGCTTATCCCTAGTACACGTGGTACAGGCCATGATAATCATAGTGGGTGGAGGTAGGCGACTGCTTTTACTGTAAGTACACCACATGTCTACACATGGTACAGGCCATGATAATCATAGTGGGTAGAAGTAGGTTACTGCTTTTACTGTAAGTGCATCACATGTCTACACAGGTGAAAAGCAGTTCAACTTTACACTTACAAATGTGCCAGAGCCCCGTTTGGTTACTTGTACTCGCTGGTGGGGTTGTACTTTTGCAAGAATCAGGGGCCATTGGAGCATTATTGTTTTTTTTTTTTATCAGAAAAAAGTGCCCAATGCGGGAATCGAACCCGACTCTTAGCGGTTGTAATTCAACGGTTCATACCATCCTTCGACCGACACCCCAGTGATTATTGAATTGTACCTATGGTTAAACTTGTTTTGATTCAACACCCCAAGGGATCAGATTTTTTTCAGTTGAATTAAGCGGTGTTGAATCATAGTTGGTTAAATTAGATAAAATAGCCAAATTTGGATTTGAGAAAAAAATTGGTTGAATTAAATTTATATATAAGAAAAAAGGGCGTGTGTACCTGGATCTATAAAGAAAAAAAAAAATTTCCTCTCAAAATATTTCGAGAGATTGTTTACTCTTTATTAATTTATTACACAGTAAACTTTATTTACAAATTCTTGTACATTACATGGAAACAACTTTGTCATTGGTCAAAAATAATTAATGATAATAATATGGTAAAAATTCAATTTAAATAAATAATAATAAAATAAAATATTATATGAAAATTAAAGGCTTTTGTAAAAATAGTAATGCAGTATTTTATAAAATGTATATATATTTTCTAATTATCCCTAGTACACATGGTACAGGCCATGATAATCATGGTGAGTAGTTAGCGACTGCTTTTACTGTAAGTGCACCACATGTCTACATATGTGAAAAGCAGTTCGACTTTGCACTTACAAATGTGACAGAGCCCGATTTGGTTACTCGCACTTGCTGATGGGGTTGGACTTTTCAAAGAATCGGGGGCCATTGGAGCATTTTTTTTTTGTTTTTTTTAAATCGGAAAAAAAGTGTCCAATGCGGGAATCGAACCCAGGTCCTAATGGTCGAAAACTAAACGGTTTAGCCAGCCTTCCATCGACCCCCTTAAAAAATGTATTCTGAAACAAAACGTAAGGAAATAAAAAATAGAAACAAATGAAGTTGAGTGTGTTTTTAGAAAAAAAAAAATTATGTTAAAAGAGAACCATAAGATTCACATTGATAAGGCACAATTTGGATTATAGATTATAAACACAAGGTAATAAGACCAAATCCAATGATAAGGTACAATTTGGATTATAGATTATAAACACAAGGTAATAAGACCAAATCCAATGATAAGGTACAATTTGGATTATTATCAACATATATAGTCACGACCGTCTTTCCACCGTCAATTCCTCATGTCACGGATGCGCGCGCATCATCATTATGATCATTATCATTATCTAATGATAATAATAATAATAATTATTATATTATTATTATTATTTTATTATCAACATATATAGTCACGACCGTCTTTCCACCGTCAATTCCTCATGTCACGGATGCGCGCGCATCATCATTATGATCATTATCATTATCTAATGATAATAATAATAATAATTATTATTATATTATTATTATTATTTTATTATTAATATATATAGTCACGACCGTCTTTCCTCAATTCCTCATGTCACGGATGCGCGCGCATCATCATTATGATCATTATCTTCTATAGAAGCTTCTATCTTTATAATTATGTATATTTACAAAAAGTCAATTCGCTCGCGCCTCTATCGGTGAAAATGAGGGGTAATACCAGCTGACCTAATGTACATGTAAAGTTTGGAGCGGGACGTTTCACAAGAGTGACATCCACGGCTCCAATTTATAATTGTAACAAATAGTATTGGAATAAAAACATTCAATCGGGTAAAACACGGGCGTTGCCCGGGTCATTCGTCTAGTAGATTATAAACACAAGGTAATAAGACCAAATCCAATGATAAGGTACAATTTGGATTATAGATTATAAACACAGGTAATAAGACCAAATCCAATGATAAGGTACAGGGAGGTAGTTCTGCTGTACTAGGTATAAAATGAACTTAAAAAATTAAATCAATTGATTTTTAAAGCAGAAAAATTTTGAGCATATTTCAGCTAGCATATCACAATTTATTTGAATTATTTCAATCACATTAGGGTTCACCATTGAGGTGTTTTATTATAAATAGGTGTTTTAATATAGCGGATACAATTTAGTAAAATACAGGGTGACCCATAAGTACCAAACCCTTTTATTTTTTTATTAAAAAATTAAAAGGCAAATTAGAATAAAATATCATCTTATTTCTTATCTCAAAGCCATGATAATCATGGTGGGTAGTTAACGACTGTTTTTACTGTAAGTACACCACATATCTACACATGTGAAAAGCAGTTCGACTTTACACTTACAAATGTGCCAGAGCCCTGTATAATAAGATATGATAAAGCACAATTTGGATTATAGATTATAGAAACAAGAAAATAAGTCCTAATCCCAAGGTAATTAGACCAAATCCAAACAAAAATAAATAGTGTGTGACGTTTCGGTAACAGCATTGTTACCATCTTCTGACAAAAGTACTGAATATAAGAAAAAGATGGTAACAACACTGTTACCGAAACATCACACACTATTTATTTATTTGGATTTGGTCTTATTACCTTGTGTTTATAATCTATAATCCTAATTGTACCTTATCAAGACCTAATCAAATAATTTAATAGTGTGTAACGTTTCAGTAACATCATTGTTACCATCATCAGACAAAAGAATAAATTATATATTTATTCCATTCCATTAATTATTTTGTCTGAAGATGGTAACAACACTGTTACCGAAACGTCACACACTTATTAAATTATTTGAATTAGGTCTTATTTTCTTGTTTGTAAAATACAATAGTTGTAGTTTTTTAAATTCTAGTTTGCCTTTTAATTTTTAATTTAAAAACTTTTAAAATAAGTTTCGAGATTTATAGGCTACCTTGTATAAATGGCCAGTTTTTGTAGTTCATTAATATAAAACTTAACCTTGTCATGGTTTAGAAAATATAAAGCATGACTATAAATAAAAGTAATGACATAGACAAACTTTAAAATGTTTAAGTGGAGATAAAAAAGAGATAAATACTCTCTAATATACATATAGGTTATGGAGGACATTAATTTATAAATACATGTGCAGATTATATGTAATTACATGTTTATGTGATTACATGTTTTTTTCTCCTAGTACATGTGGTACAGGCTATGATAATCCTGGTTGGTAGTTAGCGACTGCTTTTACTGTAAGTACATCACATGTCTACACATGGTACAGGCCATGGTAATCATGGTGGGTAGTTAGCAACAGCTTTTACTGTAAGTACACCACATGTCTTCACATGGTACAGGCCATTATATTCTTGGTGGGTAGTTAGCGACTGCTTTTACTGTAAGTACATCACATATCTACACATGTGAAAAACAGTTTGACTTTTGCAATTACAAATATGCCAGAGCCCCGTTTGGTTACTTGCACTCGCTAGTGGGGTTGGACTTTTTCAAAAATCGGGGGCCATTAGAGCATTTTTTTTAATTAGAAAAAAAAGAAGAATGCTAAAATGTGGAATTTGATTCCGGGTCTTAGCGGTCGAAAACCAATGGTTTAGATTCCATGACCCCCATTATAATACTTTAACTTCCAATTACCGAGGGAACCAATTAATATTGATTTTATTCAACTTATCGAGTATTTTTCAAGGGACCGGAAAAAAATGTTCACTAGATAAAACGATGATTTTGTAATGTAGAAAATTAGGAAAGACAAAATTCAGGATGACACGGCACACAGGGACCGGGAAAAAATGTTCACTTTATCGAGAGATTCAAATTTACAAGTTTCAAATTATCAAAATATATCTTCTTTTTTAAATAAGTTTATAGAGAATTGTTTTAACAAATGTTCGTTAGACAAACCTTTACTCGGGTAAAAACCCGGGCGAAGCCGGGCACATCCGCTAGTATATATATATATTGATCTTGTCTGGAGAAGGACAAGATGGAGGAGCCTCCCTTCCTTAGAACAGCTGTTTACATTTTATCACCTAATTGTAAATAATATCATTTATCCTTGTTTAATTTCTCTCATCTTCTTCTTTCTTATCTCCACTCAATCATACATCACTGGCTGAAGTAGAATGTGTCTGTCTTTGTCATTAGGACTGGGAGCACTACTCAGTGGCAGGCCACTGACTTAGCTCTAATATGAAATGGCCGCCTCTGAAATGAGGAACAGACGCCATGTACAGCTGCTCCTAACATGGAGTACAAACGCTGCTCATCCTGTATCCCTGGAGTCCTTACAGGGTACTATCAGCATGGCCAGCTGAGCCCAGGTTTTTAAGTGAGCTTTTTACTGCTCCCCCTCCTCTGGCATGAAGAATAGACACCATGTACAGCCACTCCTAACATGGAGTACATCCTGTATCCCAGGAGTCTTTGCAGGGTACTATCAGCATGGCCAGCTGAGCCCAGGTTGTTTAGTGAGCTTGTTACTGCTCCCCTCCTCCTTTTCCATCCGGGTTTGGGACCGGCAAAGGCCGAGTTAGTTTCTCTCAATAATTCTTGTAACAATTCACTAAGAATGTCAATATATATTTTTGAATTTTCAAGCTAAAAAAAAATTGTCTTTACATGCAATTATTTCACATAAAAAAAGAGTCAGTGGACGAGTGAATAACACCCTCGATTCCCGACAGCCGTGACCAGGATCAAATCCCACGTTGAAACCTTTGTTTCAATATGTGAATAACCTTCACCTATAGATAGAAGAAAATAAGACCAGGGGTTCGGTGGAAAGATGGTCTAAGCCGTTGACTGCTATGACCAGGGTTTGATTCCCACATTGGGCCCTTTTTTTTTTCTGATATAAAAAATATGCTAGTACTAGGGATAATAATAATAAAAAGGTTTATCAGAGAGAAACGGCACCACATATAGGAAGGGTACAAATTGTATTTGACCATTGACCACCGTTACTATCCAATCTGACTCTGTGATTGCTAGTAGATAAGATTACTAACATCAGACCAAACTGGAAATAAAAGGTGTTGTGGAATAGAATAGAGTAAATTATGGTAAACACACCAGGTTGGGTTAATTACTAATGTGTAGGCTGAGTGACTCAACTTCCTGGAGGAGGAATGAGGTCCTTTCTGGGTGGATCTTACAGACTTATTGACGATAGTTCTCCTCTGTTGGGAAAGTAGAAATCATATTGATTTTTAAAGCACATACAGTAGAACCTCCATGAGAGGACACTCCCGCTAGAGGACACCTCTCTACAAAGGTCTGTTTCCATCACCAATACAGTAGAACAACGTCCATGAGATGACACTTATGCTTGAGGACCCCTCTCTATAAAGGCAGTTTTCATCACCAATACAGTAGAACAACCTCCATGAGAGGAAACCTCTACAAAGGACAGTTTCCATTACCAATACAGTAGAACAACCTTCAAGAGATGACACTTATGCTAGAGGACACCTCTCCACAAAGGGCAGTTTTCATCACCAATACAGTAGAACAACCTCCATGAGAGGACACTCGTGCTAGAGGACCTCTCTTTATAAAGGACAGTTTCCATCACCAATACAGTAGAACAACCTCCATGAGAAGACACCTCTCTACAAAGGACAATTTCCATCACCAATACAGTAGAACAACCTTCATGAGATGACACTTATGTTAGAGGACACCTCTCTATAAAGGACAGTTTCCATCACCAATACAGTAGAACAACCTCCATGAGAGGACACTCGTGCTAGAGGACATCTCTCTATAAAGGACTGTTTCCATCACCAATACAGTAGAACAACCTCCATGAGAGGACACTCGTGCTAGAGGACACCTCTCTACAAAGGGCAGTTTTCATTTGCATAATTACTCTTTTTACAATTTATCAACTTCTCAGTAAGAAGACACCTCTCCCTAAAGGACTTATTGGCTCTGTAACTAGGTGTTGTCCTTTACAGGGAGTTTCTACTGTACCTTGAATACAGTAGATGAGGGTGTTTTAAAAGAACTATGAAAATTTTACTTCCAGAACTGTAAGAATATAGGGATTTGTAGTCTTGTTACGTTAAGATTCTAACCTGTAATCCTGATAAAGCACAATTTGGATTACAGATTATAATACAAGGAAATAAGACCGTATCCAAATAATTTAATAGTGTGTGACGTTTTGGCAACAGCATTGTCACCATCATCAGACAAAAGAATAAACACCTTTTTTATTCATTTTTTAATCTGTAATCCTAATTATACCTTATATATCAAGATCAAAGGAATTTAGGAAGTTGAGCCAAAGGAAAGAACAAATGTCAGTATTTGATGCTGATGCTTTGACAAAATACAGGAAGATTCAACAAAAAATAAGAAAATATCAAATATGCGAATTAAACTCTGATAGAAGAATTACAAAAACTATAACAAGACTCGGAACGAAACACTATAAAGAAATGACAATACATCCAGATGGCACAATAACCTAGAGGACATGTAACAATTGTCCTGGTGTGGAACTAACACCTCCCCACATATTGTCATGCCCAGCAATGGCAGCAGCATTGCAGAAAATTGACATGGACCCAGAGCAGCAGCTTTATACACCCAAGATAGAGGACATTGCTGTAATATTGATGTATGGAGACATCTGAGGCTCTTCACTGGACACAACAACAACAGAAAATTGACATGGACCCAGAACAGCAGCTTTACACACTCAAGATAGAGGACACTGCTGTGATAGAGATGTATGGAGATATCTGAGGCTCTTCATTGGACACAACAACAACCTTATCAAGATAACTATTCCTGAATTTGTTTTAAAAAAAAAGAACTTCCCTCAAAATTTGCAAATCTTAGTTTAAACATTCAAGACAAATAGATTTGGCCTTTTTAGTTTTTATTATCACACACAACTTATCATTGTATAGGATAGTCCATGGTGACTTATCTATTTGTGTATCCTATCTCTGTCAAGGCTAGGGGTTGTAAGAAACCATGAAGTAATTCTTTATCATTGTCATTGCTGTAATCAACTACATGTGGATGGTTCATCCTTGGATTCAGCCCCTCAGAATGCCAACTCAGACATTGTAGGGAACTATTTATGTTTATCTTTAATTTTGTGATATTTTAATACCTTGAATACTTCCCTTCAGTATTTTATAAGTTTTAAATTTGGGCTTGTGCCCTAAATAAATTGCTGCCCTATATAAATAATAGAGGAAAAATACATTAAAAAAAGAAAGATTTTATTCAAATGCACTAAAAAGGAAATAATAAAATATTGTATCTTCTGTCATATTGAACAATTAGATATATCTGAGTGAAAATAAAAGCGGCGGGGGACGATCATCATGAATTTCAAACCTAATGTGATTTAATATGTAGCAACTGATTTTTATAAGTGTTTGTTATATTTTTACCTCTTCTCTAAATATGATTGTCCCCCGCCTCTTTTATTTTCACTCAGATACATCTAATTGCTCAATGACAGAAGATACAATATTTTATTTTTTCCTTTTTAGTGGATTTAAATAGCAGCTTTTTAAAAAAAATGTATTTTTACCTATTATTAAATATAATTCTTCGCCTTAAGCCAAGCAGTACTTTTACCAAATTATGTCTTATATATATTCCTTGTCTCAATTAAAGCAATCTCTGATCAAAACTATTTAATTATTGCCACAACTGCAGAACAATACCGTAATATACTCATGGATACCAAAATCAAGTAACAGATAATAATTCTATCAATCTAATTCCAAAATACAAAATAAATATTTTTTTTATTTATAATATATATATATATGTTATATAGGATATGTTATATGTAATATGTTATATTACTATATTTATTTTTACCTATTAAATATTTAGTTTTCAGTCATGAATTTACAAAAACTTGAATCAAAAGTTCCCAGGGGGATTAGGCCTTAAATTGACGGAAGCCTGCTAGTGGCGGATTGGTCAATGTGTAAGAGGCATAACATAGGACTTATAAAGAAATATGAAATTTGTTCATTCCTGGCCATTCCGACCACCAAGAAGTCTGAAAGTTTGTACATTTGCATTGTTCATTGGACTGAGTGAGTGTTAAAGTCTCATACCTCTATGTGATCTGGAAGTATATCAAAATTAATTTACAAAATTTGAAGGGCAATTTGGAAATTTGTCCATTTCCGACCATCCTGACAAACCAGAAGTCTAAAAATTTGTCAAATTGCATTGTCACCGGGTTCTGAAAAGTGAAAACAAATTTCAGATTCCTAAGTGCTCTAGAAGTATATTAAAAATTGATTACAAGATTTATGGACAGACAGACAGGGAAACAAGTTAAATAAAAGTTTTTTAAAAAATAGTGGGTGATGTTTCAGTTTCAGCATTGTTACCATCATCAAAAAAAAGTAATGAATAACAATGCTATTACTGAAACGTCACACACTATTTATTTAGGATTTGAGCTTTATTACCTTGTGTTTATAATCTAAATTGTGTCTTATCAAAAGTATGATTCTCTTTAGCTCCCAAATGGACATAGAGTAGAACTCACAGCCAAAAGTGTCCTTTAGAGAGAGGTATCTTTGAGAGTTGGTAAATAATGGCGGGGGTGAAAACTCTCCTATGTATAGAGAGGTGGTTTCCTTTTATGGAGGTTCAACTTTTTAAAACTTTTATTCATTGAGAATAAGTGGTTACAAGGTAAAAAGACCTAATCCAACTAAATTAATAGTGTGTGACGTTTCGGTAACAGCATTGTTACCATCATCAGACAAAATAATTTAAAACCTAATCCAACTAAATTAATAGTGTGTGACGTTTTGGTAACAGTATTGTTACCATCAGCAGACAAAAGAATTTAAGACCTAATCCAAATAAATTAATAGTGTGATGTTTTGGTAACAGCATTGTTACCATCATCAGACAAAATAATTTAAGACCTAATCCAAATAAATTAATAGTGTGTGACGTTTCGGTAACAGCGTTGTTACCATCATCAGACAAAATAATTTAAGACCTAATCCAACTAAATTAATAGTGTGTGACGTTTTGGTAACAGCATTGTTACCATCATCAGACAAAATAATTTAAGACCTAATCCAACTAGATTAATAGTATGTGACGTTTTGGTAACAGTGTTATTACCATCAACAGACAAAATAATTTAAGACCTAATCCAACTAAATTAATAGTGTGTGACGTTTTGTTAACAGCATTGTTACCATCATCAGACAAAATAATTTAAGACCTAATCCAACTAAATTAATAGTGTGTGACGTTTTGTTAACAGCATTGTTACCATCATCAGACAAAATAATTTAAGACCTAATCCAACTAAATTAATAGTGTGTGACGTTTTGTTAACAGCATTGTTACCATCATCAGACAAAATAATTTAAGACCTAATCCAACTAAATCAATAGTGTGTGACGTTTTGTTAACAGCATTGTTACCATCATCAGACAAAATAATTTAAGACCTAATCCAACTAAATTAATAGTGTGTGACGTTTTGTTAACAGCATTGTTACCATCATCAGACAAAATAATTTAAGACCTAATCCAACTAAATTAATAGTGTGTGACGTTTTGTTAACAGCATTGTTACCATCATCAGACAAAATAATTTAAGACCTAATCCAACTAAATTAATAGTGTGTGACGTTTTGTTAACAGCATTGTTACCATCATCAGACAAAATAATTTAAGACCTAATCCAACTAAATTAATAGTGTGTGACGTTTTGTTAACAGCATTGTTACCATCATCAGACAAAATAATTTAAGACCTAATCCAACTAAATTAATAGTGTGTGACGTTTTGTTAACAGCATTGTTACCATCATCAGACAAAATAATTTAAGACCTAATCCAACTAAATTAATAGTGTGTGACGTTTTGTTAACAGCATTGTTACCATCATCAGACAAAATAATTTAAGACCTAATCCAACTAAATTAATAGTGTGTGACGTTTTGTTAACAGCATTGTTACCATCATCAGACAAAATAATTTAAGACCTAATCCAACTAAATTAATAGTGTGTGACGTTTTGTTAACAGCATTGTTACCATCATAAGACAAAATAATTTAAGACCTAATCCAACTAAATTAATAGTGTGTGACGTTTTGTTAACAGCATTGTTACCATCATCAGACAAAATAATTTAAGACCTAATCCAACTAAATTAATAGTGTGTGACGTTTTGTTAACAGCATTGTTACCATCATCAGACAAAATAATTTAAGACCTAATCCAACTAAATTAATAGTGTGTGACGTTTTGTTAACAGCATTGTTACCATCATCAGACAAAATAATTTAAGACCTAATCCAACTAAATTAATAGTGTGTGATGTTTTGTTAACAGCATTGTTACCATCATCAGACAAAATAATTTAAGACCTAATCCAACTAAATTAATAGTGTGTGACGTTTTGTTAACAGCATTGTTACCATCATCAGACAAAATAATTTAAGACCTAATCCAACTAAATTAATAGTGTGTGACGTTTTGTTAACAGCATTGTTACCATCATCAGACAAAATAATTTAAGACCTAATCCAACTAAATTAATAGTGTGTGACGTTTTGTTAACAGCATTGTTACCATCATCAGACAAAATAATTTAAGACCTAATCCAACTAAATTAATAGTGTGTGACGTTTTGTTAACAGCATTGTTACCATCATCAGACAAAATAATTTAAGACCTAATCCAACTAAATTAATAGTGTGTGACGTTTTGTTAACAGCATTGTTACCATCATCAGACAAAATAATTTAAGACCTAATCCAACTAAATTAATAGTGTGTGACGTTTTGTTAACAGCATTGTTACCATCATCAGACAAAATAATTTAAGACCTAATCCAACTAAATTAATAGTGTGTGACGTTTTGTTAACAGCATTGTTACCATCATCAGACAAAATAATTTAAGACCTAATCCAACTAAATTAATAGTGTGTGACGTTTTGTTAACAGCATTGTTACCATCATCAGACAAAATAATTTAAGACCTAATCCAACTAAATTAATAGTGTGTGACGTTTTGTTAACAGCATTGTTACCATCATCAGACAAAATAATTTAAGACCTAATCCAACTAAATTAATAGTGTGTGACGTTTTGTTAACAGCATTGTTACCATCATCAGACAAAATAATTTAAGACCTAATCCAACTAAATTAATAGTGTGTGACGTTTTGTTAACAGCATTGTTACCATCATCAGACAAAATAATTTAAGACCTAATCCAACTAAATTAATAGTGTGTGACGTTTTGTTAACAGCATTGTTACCATCATCAGACAAAATAATTTAAGACCTAATCCAACTAAATTAATAGTGTGTGACGTTTTGTTAACAGCATTGTTACCATCATCAGACAAAATAATTTAAGACCTAATCCAACTAAATTAATAGTGTGTGATGTTTTGTTAACAGCATTGTTACCATCATCAGACAAAATAATTTAAGACCTAATCCAACTAAATTAATAGTGTGTGACGTTTTGTTAACAGCATTGTTACCATCATCAGACAAAATAATTTAAGACCTAATCCAACTAAATTAATAGTGTGTGACGTTTTGTTAACAGCATTGTTACCATCATCAGACAAAATAATTTAAGACCTAATCCAACTAAATTAATAGTGTGTGACGTTTTGTTAACAGCATTGTTACCATCATCAGACAAAATAATTTAAGACCTAATCCAACTAAATTAATAGTGTGTGACGTTTTGTTAACAGCATTGTTACCATCATCAGACAAAATAATTTAAGACCTAATCCAACTAAATTAATAGTGTGTGACGTTTTGTTAACAGCATTGTTACCATCATCAGACAAAATAATTTAAGACCTAATCCAACTAAATTAATAGTGTGATGTTTCGGTAACAGTGTTGTTACCACCATCAGTTGATATTCACTTTGGAATTCATTTTATTCAGCTCATAGGAAGAACTAACTTCTCAGGTTCATTGAAGTCTTATCAAAAATGATGAAATACAATTAGGATTATAGATACAAGATTAGATTTAATTCTTTTGTCTGATGATGGTAACAATGCAGATACTGAAACGTTATACACTATTTATTTATTTGGATTTGATCTTATCACCTTGTAGCTATAATCTAAATTGTGCCTTATTGAAACTAAGTGTTATTTTATTAGTGAGGTTCTCCCAATTGATGCAGTAGATATCATTCAGTTGTATAGGTCTTACTGACCATGATAAAGCACAATTTGGATTATAGATTATAGCTACAAGAAAATAAGACCTAATCCAAATAAATAGTGTGTGATGTTTCGGTAACAGTATTGTTACCATCATTAGATAAATGAATAAAATGCATCAAATATAAAAGAATAACATTTTATTCTTTTTTAACCTCAATTGAAATAAATTTCCTGGACATTAATCAATTCATCTTCTCAATTCATCCTTTCATACTTTATCCCTAAGGTTAGAAATAATCGTTATTTCTCCTTAAAATAAATTTCTATTTTTCATTCAAAAGAAACACATGCAGGATAGTTTCAAATTTCGTTCTACAATCATAGGCCGCATTATATTGTATAAAAAATCACTTTATATAATATTTATAAACAGAAAAATATGTCCAGGGTAGCCTAGTGAACATAGCATCTGCCTGGTAGGCGGAACACTGTGGGATCGATTCCCATCCCAGGACACTTTTATTTTTCCGTTTATCATTACTCTTCACAATTCATTCTTTCATATTTCATCCCTAAGGTTAGAAATAATCATTATTTCTCCTTAAAATAAATTTCGATTTTCCATTCAAAAGAAACACATGCGGGATATTTTCAAATGTCTTCTTCTTTTTCTTATCTCCACTTAATCATATTAGGGTATCAAGTTGTGACCCTTGATGGTGTCTGTTTGACAACCATCATGATTGGGTGAAGTAGAATGTGTCTGCCTTTGTCATTAAGACTGGGAGCACTACTCAGTGGCAGGCCACTGACTTAGCTCAAAAAGAAATCGCCGCCTCTGACATGAGGTACAGACGCCATGTGCAGCCGCTACTAACATGGAGTATATCCTGTATCCCTGGAGTCCTTACAGGGTACTATCAGCATGGCCAGCTGAGCCCAGGTTGTTTAGTGAGCTTGTTACTGCTCCCCCTCCTCCTTTTTCATCCGGGCTTGGGACCGGCAAAGGTGGAGTTTAAATGTCATTCTACACTATTAATTTATTTGGATTAAAGATCTTATTCTCTGGTAGGTACTAAGATGACAGTCCACCCACGAGGTGCCAACGAGGTAATGTGATCCTACTGGACAGTCTTGGCACCAGAGCCAAGTGCCACGTGGCAGCAGGCAGGCCTGGCTATATCTGTACCTCCCCAAGCAGACATTTATATTTAGCTCTCAGCCCTTTGCATCTGGTTAAGTCTATATTTATAGTTCCAATCCACTCTCTCCCTCCCTTCCTGCTTGCTTGCACCTTTGGAAGTCAACCTCTGGCATTTACCTGCTATCTTCCTTGTAATCCCTCCTTCCTCAATGGGGCAGGGAACAGACCTACTTTAGCCGTTCTACTTTTATAAACATATCTTTAGAGACTCTTCCCTTTCTTCTTCTTCCTTATCTCCATTCAATCATATGAGAGTATCAAGTTGTGACCCTTGATGGTGTCTGTTTGACAACCATCATGACTGGGTGAAGTAGAATGTGTCTGCCTTTGTCATTAAGACTGGGAGCACTACCCAGTAGCAGGCCGACTTAGCTCCAAAAGAAATGGCCGCCTCTGACATGAGGAACAGATGGCATGTACAACCACTCCTAACATGGAGTACATCCTGTATCTCTGGAGTCCTTACAGGGTACTATCAGCATGGCCAGCTGAGCCCAGGTTGTTTAGTGAGCTTGTTACTGTTCCCCCTCCTCCTTTTCATCCGGGCTTGGGACCGACAAAGGCGGAGTTAAAGTAAAAGAGAAAGTAAAAGTCTTAGTCTTCAGTTGTCATTGTAAACATGTCTTCCACTCTTCTTGATTCCTTGTTGCCAGCTTCTTCCTAATCATATCTTAAATGTATGGCATTTTGGTAAGAGTGTTGTTACCGAAATGTCAGACCTTAATAATTTATTTGGAGTATTCTTGATGGTTATTTGTAAGTTAATTCAGAGATAAAACACATCAACCTATGGTTCATTTAACTCCTGACGTTTCAGTGACAGGAAGTCACTCTCTTCAGGGGCTGCATCTATTCCTTGATGTGGCTGTGTTTATCTCCAATTTATTTGGATTAGGTCTTATTTTCTTGTTTTTTGCTTATCCCTAGTACACGTGGTACAGGCCATGATAATCATGGTGGGTAGTTAGCAACTGCTTTTTACTGTAAGTACACCACATGTCTACACATGTGAAAAGCAGTTCGACTTTGCACTTACAAATGTGCCAGAGCCCCGTTTGGTTACTTGCACTTGCTGATGGGGTTGGACTTTTGCAAGAATCGAAGGCCATTGGAGCTTTTTTTTTTTTTAAATCAGTGAAAAGTTACCAATGCGGGAATAGAACCCGGGTCGTAGTGGTCGAAAACCAAGCGGTTTAACCAGCCTTCCACCGACCCTCACATCATTATGAAATTTCGCATGTAGGTAGCTGAAGATTTTGTTGAACATATAGGCTATTCAAAAAACTAAAAAGGTTAATGAGCTTTTTTTTTTAAATGTAAAACTAAAAAGCATTAGCTCTAGCCTTTTACCGCTTGGCGCAGCACTGGTAATGACGATAAATGAATTTGATTGGTTAATAATTTTACACATAGTTTATTTACTCGATGAGTGTTTTTAAAAGGTAAGATTATCCAATCGCTGTAAAATTTAGGAAGTTATTTACTATACTACTGGGAAGGTTTCTTGTATATCTATATAGGTAATCAAGCTTACATTTGATATGGGGGCCTATTAAAGAAAGGAACAAAAGGTTTTGGCTTACCTCCAAAAAGAATCAAGAGAATAAAAATATATGGCCCCATTCCTCATAAACCTAGATCCGTTTTTGAACAAAGCCTGTAGTCATCTTGGGGATCTTTGTTATATTTTCCCCTCTCCTTGTTCAAGTCTTTCTATGTATCAAAGAGGTGTGTTTTTTGTTACTCAGTGTATTTTTTATTTATTTTTATTTTTTTGCTTATCCCTAGTATACACGTGGTACTATGCAGTAGAAGGTGACTGCTTTTACTGTAAGTGCACCACATGTCTACACAGGTGAAAAGCAGTTTAACCTTACACGGAAGCCGAGCATTTACAATGAACAACCGTCCAATTAAGGGAAAATTTGCACTCCGGAATGAGGAATTTAAATTAATTGGCTATTCCTCGGAGTCAAAGGACTGTGGAAACCTGTTTTTTTTGCTTATCCCTAGTACACGTGGTACAGGCCATGATAATCATAGTGGGTGGAGGTAGGCGACTGCTTTTACTGTAAGTACACCACATGTCTACACATGGTACAGGCCATGATAATCATAGTGGGTAGAAGTAGGTTACTGCTTTTACTGTAAGTGCATCACATGTCTACACAGGTGAAAAGCAGTTCAACTTTACACTTACAAATGTGCCAGAGCCCCGTTTGGTTACTTGTACTCGCTGGTGGGGTTGTACTTTTGCAAGAATCAGGGGCCATTGGAGCATTATTGTTTTTTTTTTTTATCAGAAAAAAGTGCCCAATGCGGGAATCGAACCCGACTCTTAGCGGTTGTAATTCAACGGTTCATACCATCCTTCGACCGACACCCCAGTGATTATTGAATTGTACCTATGGTTAAACTTGTTTTGATTCAACACCCCAAGGGATCAGATTTTTTTCAGTTGAATTAAGCGGTGTTGAATCATAGTTGGTTAAATTAGATAAAATAGCCAAATTTGGATTTGAGAAAAAAATTGGTTGAATTAAATTTATATATAAGAAAAAAGGGCGTGTGTACCTGGATCTATAAAGAAAAAAAAAAATTTCCTCTCAAAATATTTCGAGAGATTGTTTACTCTTTATTAATTTATTACACAGTAAACTTTATTTACAAATTCTTGTACATTACATGGAAACAACTTTGTCATTGGTCAAAAATAATTAATGATAATAATATGGTAAAAATTCAATTTAAATAAATAATAATAAAATAAAATATTATATGAAAATTAAAGGCTTTTGTAAAAATAGTAATGCAGTATTTTATAAAATGTATATATATTTTCTAATTATCCCTAGTACACATGGTACAGGCCATGATAATCATGGTGAGTAGTTAGCGACTGCTTTTACTGTAAGTGCACCACATGTCTACATATGTGAAAAGCAGTTCGACTTTGCACTTACAAATGTGACAGAGCCCGATTTGGTTACTCGCACTTGCTGATGGGGTTGGACTTTTCAAAGAATCGGGGGCCATTGGAGCATTTTTTTTTGTTTTTTTTAAATCGGAAAAAAAGTGTCCAATGCGGGAATCGAACCCAGGTCCTAATGGTCGAAAACTAAACGGTTTAGCCAGCCTTCCATCGACCCCCTTAAAAAATGTATTCTGAAACAAAACGTAAGGAAATAAAAAATAGAAACAAATGAAGTTGAGTGTGTTTTTAGAAAAAAAAAAATTATGTTAAAAGAGAACCATAAGATTCACATTGATAAGGCACAATTTGGATTATAGATTATAAACACAAGGTAATAAGACCAAATCCAATGATAAGGTACAATTTGGATTATAGATTATAAACACAAGGTAATAAGACCAAATCCAATGATAAGGTACAATTTGGATTATTATCAACATATATAGTCACGACCGTCTTTCCACCGTCAATTCCTCATGTCACGGATGCGCGCGCATCATCATTATGATCATTATCATTATCTAATGATAATAATAATAATAATTATTATATTATTATTATTATTTTATTATCAACATATATAGTCACGACCGTCTTTCCACCGTCAATTCCTCATGTCACGGATGCGCGCGCATCATCATTATGATCATTATCATTATCTAATGATAATAATAATAATAATTATTATTATATTATTATTATTATTTTATTATTAATATATATAGTCACGACCGTCTTTCCTCAATTCCTCATGTCACGGATGCGCGCGCATCATCATTATGATCATTATCTTCTATAGAAGCTTCTATCTTTATAATTATGTATATTTACAAAAAGTCAATTCGCTCGCGCCTCTATCGGTGAAAATGAGGGGTAATACCAGCTGACCTAATGTACATGTAAAGTTTGGAGCGGGACGTTTCACAAGAGTGACATCCACGGCTCCAATTTATAATTGTAACAAATAGTATTGGAATAAAAACATTCAATCGGGTAAAACACGGGCGTTGCCCGGGTCATTCGTCTAGTAGATTATAAACACAAGGTAATAAGACCAAATCCAATGATAAGGTACAATTTGGATTATAGATTATAAACACAGGTAATAAGACCAAATCCAATGATAAGGTACAATTTGGATAATAAATTATAAACACAAGGTAATAAGATACCAAATCCAAATAAATAAATAGTGGGTACGTTTCAGTAACAGTGTTGTTAACATCTTCAGACAAAAGTACTGAATGAGAAATATTACCACAGCATGTTTTTAAATAGTTACTGTTATCAAGTGTGTAAACAAGATAACAGATAAGAAAAAGATATTTATCTGAGAAACACAGAATATTATTCTTAAAATTAAAAGTGAAAAAAAAATGCTTTTAATTATATTTGAAAAAAAAATTGGGTCCACTTTTAATTTTAAGAATAATATTCTGTGTTTCTCAGATAAATATCTTTTTCTTATCTGTTATCTTGTTTACACACTTGATAACAGTAACAATTTAAAAACATACTCTGGTAAAATTTCTCATTCAGTACTTTTTTGTCTGAAGATGGTAACAACACTGAAACATCACACACTATTTATTTATTTGGTGTCTTATTACCTTGTGTTTATAAGATTCACATAAGGTTGAATTAAAGTAAGTGTTGAATTATAGAGTTGGAGGTTTTTGTTAAACTGAAGACTGTCACCTTGTACTGCTGACTTCATGGAAGCTTATTCAGGTCAGGTTGCTGCAACCATCCCTTCAAGGCTGCTGTCTCAACTAGAGAGGTTGAGGCCATTCATCTTGCCATATACCGTTGGTTTTCACCACTCTGACTTGGGATCGGATCCCACATTGGATACTTTTTTAAATTTAAAAAAATGTTCCAATGGTTCCCAATTTTTGCAAAAGTCCAACCCCACCAGCAAGTGCAAGTAAACAAACAGCGCTCTGGCACATTTGTAAGTGTAAAGTCGAACAGCTTTTCACATGTGTAGATATGTGGTGTACAAATCTATAATCCAAATTGTATCTTATATCAAAATGAGTTTTATAAAGTCTTATCCCACATTCCATTTAACTTGCACAGGCATTTATAGAAGTCAAGTAAATACAAGGTGATAGTTGCAGCAACACATAAAACTCCGAGGATAAGTTTCTTTTATTTCATAAATAATATCTTGAGCTTTCGGGTATCGTAAACCCTACGACAGAATATTACACTCCTGTCGAAGGGTTTGCGATACCCGAAAGCTTGAGATATTATTTATGAAATAAAAGAAACTTATCCTCGGAGTTTTATGTGTTGCTGCAACTTGTATACCAGAGGATTCTATCTTACGACAAGGTGATAGTGTCCTAGTGTAGTGTAGTAGTCATAGGTGAAGGAGAGTGTCCTCTCATGGAGGTGGTTCTACTGTATTTACTGGTTGTACTGTCCTTTGTAGATAGGTGTCCTCTAGCGAGAGTATCCTCTCATGGAGGTTGTTAGAAAATGTCCTTTGTAGAGAGGTGTCCTCTAGCGGGAGTGTCCTCTCATGGAGGTTGTTCTACTGTATTGGTGATGGAAACTGTCCTTTGTAGAGAGGTGTCCTCTAGCGGGAGTGTCCTCTCATGGAGGTTGTTAGAAAATGTCCTTTGTAGAGAGGTGTCCTCTAGCGGGAGTGTCCTCTCATGGAGGTTGTTCTACTGTATTGGTGATGGAAACTGTCCTTTGTAGAGAGGTGTCCTCTAGCGGGATCGGATCCCACATTGGATACTTTTTTAAATTTAAAAAAATGTTCCAATGGTTCCCAATTTTTGCAAAAGTCCAACCCCACCAGCAAGTGCAAGTAAACAAACAGCGCTCTGGCACATTTGTAAGTGTAAAGTCGAACAGCTTTTCACATGTGTAGATATGTGGTGTACAAATCTATAATCCAAATTGTATCTTATATCAAAATGAGTTTTATAGAGGTGAGAGAGGTGTCCTCTAGCGGGAGTGTCCTCTCATGAAGGTTGTTCTACTGTATTGGTGATGGAAACTGTCCTTTGTAGAGAGGTGTCCTCTAGCGGGAGTGTCCTCTCATGGAGGTTGTTCTACTGTATTGGTGATGGAAACTGTCCTTTGTAGAGAGGTGTCCTCTAGCGGGAGTGTCCTCTCATGGAGGTTGTTCTACTGTATTGGTGATGGAAACTGTCCTTTGTAGAGAGATGTCCTCAAGCGGGAGTGTTCTCTCATGGAGGTTGTTCTACTGTATTGGTGATGGAAACTGTCCTTTGTAGAGAGGTGTCCTCTAGCGGGAGTGTCCTCTCATGGAGGTTGTTCTACTGTATTGGTGATGGAAACTGTCCTTTGTAGAGAGATGTCCTCTAGCGGGAGTGTCCTCTCATGGAGGTTGTTCTACTGTATTGGTGATGGAAACTGTCCTTTGTAGAGAGGTGTCCTCTAGCGGGAGTGTCCTCTCATGGAGGTTGTTCTACTGTATTGGTGATGGAAACTGTCCTTTGTAGAGAGGTGTCCTCTAGCGGGAGTGTCCTCTCATGGAGGTTGTTCTACTGTATTGGTGATGGAAACTGTCCTTTGTAGAGAGGTGTCCTCTAGCGGGAGTGTCCTCTCATGGAGGTTGTTCTACTGTATTGGTGATGGAAACTGTCCTTTGTAGAGAGGTGTCCTCTAGCGGGAGTGTTCTCTCATGGAGGTTGTTCTACTGTATTGGTGATGGAAACTGTCCTTTGTAGAGAGGTGTCCTCTAGCGGGAGTGTCCTCTCATGGAGGTTGTTCTACTGTATTGGTGATGGAAACTGTCCTTTGTAGAGAGGTGTCCTCTAGCGGGAGTGTCCTCTCATGGAGGTTGTTCTACTGTATTGGTGATGGAAACTGTCCTTTGTAGAGAGATGTCCTCTAGCGGGAGTGTTCTCTCATGGAGGTTGTTCTACTGTATTGGTGATGGAAACTGTCCTTTGTAGAGAGGTGTCCTCTAGCGGGAGTATCCTCTCATGGAGGTTGTTCTACTGTATTGGTGATGGAAACTGTCCTTTGTAGAGAGGTGTCCTCTAGCGGGAGTGTCCTCTCATGGAGGTTGTTCTACTGTATTGGTGATTGAAACTGTCCTTTGTAGAGAGATGTCCTCTAGCGGGAGTGTTCTCTCATGGAGGTTGTTCTACTGTATTGGTGATGGAAACTGTCCTTTGTAGAGAGGTGTCCTCTAGCGGGAGTGTTCTCTCATGGAGGTTGTTCTACTGTATTGGTGATGGAAACTGTCCTTTGTAGAGAGATGTCCTCTAGCGGGAGTGTTCTCTCATGGAGGTTGTTCTACTGTATTGGTGATGGAAACTGTCCTTTGTAGAGAGATGTCCTCTAGCGGGAGTGTTCTCTCATGGAGGTTGTTCTACTGTATTGGTGATGGAAACTGTCCTTTGTAGAGAGGTGTCCTCTAGCGGGAGTGTCCTCTCATGGAGGTTGTTCTACTGTATTGGTGATGGAAACTATCCTTTGTAGAGAGGTGTCCTCTAGTGGGAGTGTCCTCTCATGGAGGTTGTTCTACTGTATAATCCAAATTGTGTGATTTATCAGAATGACCAGTGAACTCAACAGAGGTGATGTTGTTACAGAAGCCTGGGTGACTCTAGCCACCAATGACACCTATGGCATGGGAGCCTTGGTTCTGGGTCACTCCCTACGTAGAGTGGCCACGTCA
Source organism: Cordylochernes scorpioides (assembly GCA_030710605.1). NCBI lineage: Eukaryota > Metazoa > Arthropoda > Arachnida > Pseudoscorpiones > Chernetidae > Cordylochernes > Cordylochernes scorpioides. The sequence continues at coordinate 48,258,224 of CP092870.1, read as the reverse complement.
CGTAAGCTGGCCATCCTCATCACATCTAGTATCAGTCAGCCAATGAGGTAAGTCCTTACTTCTCTGTGTAAGTTGATTGGTTCCTGGGAGAAAATACATTTTGTTGCAGATTTTAATAAAGCACAATTTGGAATTTAGAATAGAACGACAAAAAAATAAGACCTTTTTTTTTTTTGCTTATCCCTAGTACACGTGGTACAGGCCATGATAATCACGGTGGGTAGTTAGCGACTGCTTTTTACTGTAAGTACACCACATGTCTACACATGTGAAAAGCAGTTCGACTTTGCACTTACAAATGTGCCAGAGCCCCGTTTGGTTACTTACACTCGCTGGTGGGGTTGGACTTTTGAGGAATCGGGGGCCATTGGAGTATTTTTATTCTTTTTTTTTTTAAACAGAAAAAAAGTGTCCAATGCGGGAATCAAACCCGGGTTGTAGTGGTCGAAAACCAAACGGTTTAACCAGCCTTCCACCTACCCCCCATAAGACCTAATCCAAATAAATTAATAGTGTGTGTCATTTCTGTAAGAACTCTGTTGAGATAAGTCTGTGAAAGTTGCTTGGTTTCTGGGGTAAAATATACATTTTGTTGCAGTTTTCAGTGTTTTATAAAGCACAATTTGGATCATAGATTAGAACTACCATGATAAGGCATAATTTTGATTATCTATCTATGTATATATAAAAATGAATGTATATGTGTGTGTGTCTGTCTTTTATGCCTGACCAAACCACTCATTGGAACACCATGCAACTTTGGGAAGTTATTTAGTATAGTACTGGGAAGGTTTCTGAAAAATAATTTCTTGAATATCTTGAATATCCTTAGAGTTATTTGCAGATTTGTAGATTTAACTTGCAAGCAGCGCCATCATTGCGACGATGATAACAAGTTTTTTTATCTATAAGTTTTATTATCACCAAGTTAATTATCTTAAAGATTATTTATCAAAAGTAAGATTTTCTACCTTTTAATTGCGCACAAGTCAAAGTTAGTTTTATCATTTATCTACAACATATTTATTGGGAGAATAGATAAAATGATGATTTTGTAATGTAGAAAATTAGGAAAGACAAAATTCAGGATGACACGGCAATTTATTTGAGACAAGAATAATGATACAATTCCAAGGCAAAGATACTATTCCTTTTACTTCCAATTACCGAGGGAACCAATTAATATTGATTTTATTCAACTTATCGAGTATTTTTCAAGGGACCGGGAAAAAATGTTCTCTAGATAAAGCGATGATTTTGTAATGTAGAAAATTAGGAAATGCAAAATTCAGGATGACACGGCACACAGGGACCGGGAAAAAATGTTCACTTCATCGAGAGATTCAAATTTACGAGTTTCAAATTATCAAAATATATCTATTATTTTTTTCATAAGTTTATAGAGAATTGTTTTAACAAATGTTCGTTAGACAAACCTTTACTCGGGTAAAACCCGGGCGAAGCCGGGTACATCCGCTAGTAGATTATAAACACAAGGTAATACGACCAAATCTAATGATAAGGTACAATTTGGATTATAGATTATAAACACAAGGTAATAAGATCAAATCCAATGATAAGGCACAATTTTGATTATAGATTATACAGTTACGAGCGTCATCAATTCCTCATCTCTTAATTCTTCATCTCTTAATCATTCACCTCTGTCACCGTTTGCTTTTTTTTTTGGAATGGCGCCCTCCTATTGGTTGGCTACGATCACGCCACCTTTGCCCCCCCCACTCGCTATTTCGTCTTTGTAACTATTGTGTTGGAGCGGGTCGCTCCCTAAATAAATGCATATATTAGATAATAACCAAATGGAATCCTCTCTTTCTTTTTCCCAGTAAGAGACGCCTACGGAAGCCAACAGTACATAGACAGATAAAGCACATAGGCTATAGTTATTAACTAACATATGCAATTATTTAAGGCGCCAATTTATAATTGTAACAAATAGTATTTGAAACAAAACAATCAATCGGGTAAAATATGGGCGTTGCCCGGGTCATTCGGCTAGTAGATTATAAACACAAGGTAATAAGACCAAATCTAAATAAATAAATAGTGTGTGACGTTTCAGCGTTGTTGCCATCTTCAGACAAAAGTGCTGAATGAAGATGGTAACAACGCTGAAACGTCACACACTATTTATTTATTTGGATTTGTTCTTATTACCTTGTGTTTATAGATTCAGTACTTTTATCTGAAGATAGTCTTCTTCTTCTTCTTTCTTATCTCCACTCAATCATATCAGGGTATGAAGCTTGTAAAGTTTGAGATCATGTCTGGGTGAAGTGGAATGCGTCTGCCATTGTCATTAAAACTGGGAGCACTACTCAGTGGCAGGCTGACTTAGCTCCAGAAGAAATGGCCGCCTCTGACATGAGGAACAGATGACATGTGCAGCCGCTCCTAACATGGAGTACAAACGCTGCTCATCCTGTATCCCTGGATCAGGAGCCCTTACAGGGTACTATCAGCCGGGCCAGCTGAGCATCAAGTTTTTTTAGCGAGCTTGTTACTGCTCCCACTCCTCCTTTTTCATCCGGGCTTGGGACCGGCAAAGGCGGAGTTCCAATCTGAAGATAGTAACAACGTTGAAACGTCAGGTTTGGATTAGATCTTATTACCTTGTATCTATAATCCAAACTTGGCTTTATCAGGGATATTCTACTGTAAAGGAATATTTTCAAAGTAAATGCCTAAAGTTCTACAAAGATTGTTTAGAATTGGTGAGAACAAGGACTTCAGAAATGTCACCCAGACAGGAGATAGAGCAATAGAGGGATGCCAGCTCCACTTCCCTCACATCACTGGAAGGAAGTCATAGATAATCTTGTCCCAGATTGTGACAAAGGGCTTTGTACCCAAACCCGGACAGCATTTCTGTGAAACAATAGATTATTTATCCCTGCTTATTGTTTGCGTGAGAGCATTACTCAATGCATATATTTATCCTAAAAACTTCTGTTCATAGTTTAGTTGAATACCATTTCTACCCTTCATTGTAGCATATACAGTAGAACCTCTCTGTGCAAAGGACACCTAGTTACAGAGTCAAAGTGTCCTTTAGGGAGAGATGTCCTCTTACTGGAGAGTTGCTACAGTAGAACCTCCCTGTAAAGGACACCTAATTACAGAGCCAAAGTGTCCTTTAGGGAGAGATGCCCTCTTACTGGAGGGTTGCTACAGTAGAACCTCCCTGTAAAGGACACCTAATTACAGAGCCAAAGTGTCCTTTAGGGAGAGATTCCCTCTTACTGGAGAGTTGCTACACTAGAACCTCCCTGTAAAGGACACCTAATTACAGAGCCAAAGTGTCCTTTAGGGAGAGGTGTCCTCTTACCAGAGAGTTGCTAAATAGTAAAAATGGTAATTTTGCAAATGAAAACTGTCCTTTGTGGAGAGGTGTCTGCTAAAGGGAGGTTCTACTGTTTGAACAGAATGATCCAATACAGTATCAGAGCTCTAAAGAAGCGGGCTGGTAGATTGAATTGGTGAAACTGCTGGGAGGGTTCACCACTGATAAACCTCCCAATATATTTTTCATGGCAGTAAGGACAGTAGAAAAGTTGGGTTTATATTTAAAAGAAACTTGCATGCTTAAATGTTTTCTTACTTATATATAGAGGGGGCGTTAAATTGCCCTTTTGTCACTACACTGGGATTTTACAGTGGGATTATCATCCGTGGTCTATAATAGCCTCTGTTTTTTATACGAAACATTTTCTGGGTGTTTAAATCTAACAACTTAATGCTATACTTATTAAATAATTTTTTTTTCTCTTAAAGAAACAAGCATCCTGGCTGTGGCAGCAATAAAGAATAAATTTAGTAAATATATTTATACAGTAGAACAACCTCCATGAGAGGATACTCCTGTAAGAGGACACCTCTTCATAAATAACACTTTGGCTCTGCAATTAGATGTCCATTATATAGAGTTTTTACTGTATATATATGTAGTAATATTAAAAATGGCATCTCCTGACCACGAGCACATTTTTATTTTCAATATCAACACCTGACCCACTTATCTTTTATTTTTTCTATTGTTTTTTCATATAGTAATATATTTCAATATACACTAGATTTTCATATATATATACCAAGAACCATGATTAAAAATAGTGTAATAACAGCCCCAAAATGTAGACATAATCCAACTCTCCAGTTTGGCCATCATGTAATACAAAACAGAATAATAAAGTTTGATTGAGAGTCCACTGCGAGGGTCCAAAAATCATTAGTTTTATGTCCGCCCCCCCCCAAAAAACAGATCATCTCTCATTTAGATCACACCCTCTTCACGTCAGTGCTGGCCTCTCTCAGGTGACATTCAACCTGCTTTGTCCATTATATTACCCATTGACACAGGCCCATGACTGCATAGTGCTTGTTGTTTGACATAAAAATATTACACATTTCAACTTCTTTAGTTCAAATCTTCAAAGGATTATAATTCTCAGTTGAATTAAAGTGGGTGTTGAATTATAGTCAGTAAAGATGATTATCATTTTATATATCTCGGCACTCTCTCAACTAGTAGACAGCCAATGGAAACATTAAGATGTTTCTTTCACATATCAATCCTACTGTGATGACAAATTATAACCTCCCTGTAACCTAATTGTAGTTATGTAAATCTATTGTTTGTAAATATGGAAATCCGAGTTATGTAAATTTATTTCTATAAATAATCAAAAGAAATGTAAATATGACTTACTATAAATATTGTACTTTATTCAAAAATAAAATCTGTGTGTGAGTTAGTTGTTTTGATGTTAGATCGATCTTAGGTTTAGGTTAGCCTACCATTCAGGGGTAGAAAGACCATATAGAGAAAGGTCGGCAAACTTCTCCCACGACAAGGGGCGTCTAGGTGAGACAGCCTGGGTGTAGATACGCTTTATGTGACACAGTTTTCAAAACCCTGTGTTTATTGTTAGATAGGTTTGATTGTCAAGATGCATTTATAATCTATAATCCAACACCGCCTTTGCTGGTCCCAAGCCCGGATGATAAAGGAGGACAGGGAGCAGTAACAAGCTCGGTAAAAAACCTGGGCTCAGCTGGCCATGCTGATAGTACCCTGTAAGGACTCCAGGGATACAGGATGAGCAGTGTTTGTACTCCATGTTAGGAGCAGCTGCACATGGCGTCTGTTCCTCATGTCAGAGGCGGCCATTTCTTTTAGAGCTAAGTCAGTGGCCTGCCACTGAGTATTGTTCCCAGTCTTAATGACAAAGGCAGACACATTCTACTTCACCCAGTCATGATGGTTATCAAACAAACTTGATACCCTAATATGATTGAGTCGAGATAAGAAAGAAGAAGAAGAGTGAATATTTTATAATAGTGTATATATGTAAAATGACATTTGAAAATTATCCCGCATGTGTTTCTTTTAAACGAAAAATCAAAATTTAAGGAAAAATAACGATTATTTCTAACCTTAGGGATGAAGTATGAAAGGATGAATTGTGAAGAGTAATGATAAACGGAAAAATAAAAGTGTCCAGGGATGGGAATGGGAGACATTATTTCTCCTTAAAAATAAATTTCGATTTTTTGTTTAAAAGAAACACATGCGGGATAATTTTCAAATGACGTTTTACAATCATAAGCCGCATTATATTGTATTATAGTGTATATATGTAATAATATATTCCAATATACACTAGATTTTCATATTTACAGTAGAACCTCCATGAGATGGTCCATCCCAGGACCAGAAAAACTTTATGGCATCTATATGAAATAGACTTGGATGTTGACACGCTTTACGTGTAAGTTTTCAAGCCCCTGTGGTGATTGTCGAGCTTTGAACAAAGAGTTCGAATCACTGGACGGCGTAACCAGCATAGAATAAAGTAAAACTATTGTTGATTGTTGGGAAGAAAGAAAATTTATTTGTAATTAATACAAAAATTATAAAGGACTGCGGCGTATGATTATAAAGTAATACTTAAAGTTGCACCGCATAAGTTTCTTTTCTGTGATAAATCAATATTTATTTCAAAGAGAAATATCTACTATTTCTAACTTTTTTGGATGACGTATGAAAGGGTGAAAATATGAAGAGTGATGGTCTATATATAATTGGATGACGTATGAAAGGGTAAAAATATGAAGAGTAATGGCGAACGGAAAAATAAAAGTGTCCAGGGGCGGGAATCGAACCCACAACCTTCCGCTTACCGGGCAGATGCCATGTCCACTAGAGAGATACGTCCAGGGTAGCCTAGTGGACATGGCACCTGCCCGGTAAGCAGAAGGTTGTGGGTTCGATTCCCGCTCCTGGACACTTTTATTTTTCCGTTCGCCATTACTCTTCATATTTTCACCCTTTCATACGTCATCCAAAAAAGTTAGAAATAGTAGATATTTCTCTTTGAAATAAATATTGATTTATCACAGAAAAGAAACTTATGCGGTGCAACTTTAAGTATTACTTTACAAAAATTATAGCTAAAGAATTATTTCAAAAGAGAGAGATAGAGTTTTGGGTCTAATGACGCGAGCACGCGATGACGACAACAACTTGAGAACAAAGAGAGGTGCGGCCGGAAGTTGCATCATGGGCGTGACATCACCCCGCATGGGTAGTGGCTGGCTCGCGCGGCGTGTGTCTTCTTCCACGGCTTTCTTACATTTTGAAGGCTCCCATCTCAAAAAATAAAATGAATATAAAAACACACACAAAAAAAATGCAGTGGATCTGCAACAGTGATTGTTAGAAATGTTTGGTTGCTAAGATGCGTTTTATATGATGCACTAGAGCGCCATCTGTTATTAAAATTTGAAACTATTTTAAAGGCGTAAGATTCTTTTTGAAATTAAATAATTTCTACTGCCCTTACTGCAATGGAAAAATTAATGGGAGGGCCTGGCTCATCAGTGGTGAACCCTCCCAGCGGTTTTGCTAGTTTAATCTACCATACCGCTGTTATATTGTATTTTTGGAACTTCCTTTTATAGTGATACTGTTGCTAGACTCTTGGAATGGGTATTTTAGATGAACTATGGACATAAGCTTTGAGTACAGTAGAATTACATACAATTATAAATATATAATATGCTTCGAGCAATCGCTCTTCTGCAAATATCATTTTGTGTCTTTTATTAGAACATTTATATTATAATGCACTAGCGCGCCATCTGTTATCAAAACTTGAAACTATTTTAAAGGCGTAAGATTCTTTTTGAAATTGAACAATTTCTACTGTCCTTACTGCAATATATGCAATAATGCATAGTTCATCTAAAATACCCATTCCAAGAGTCTATCAACAGTATCACTATAAAAGGAAGTTCCAAAAATGCAATATAACAGCGGTATGGTAGATTAAACTAGCGAAACCGCTGGGAGGGTTCACCACTGATGAGCCAGGCCCTCCCATTAATTTTTCCATTGCAGTAAGGGTAGTAGAAATTGTTCAATTTCAAAGAGAATCTTGGGCCTTTAAATTAGTTTAGAATTAAGATGTGTTTTGTTTTTGTATATAGTGAACATTGGTGTGTCTAGGAATGAGCTGGGACAGGTGTATGACGATGTGGTGGAAGTGAATGTCCTGGACAGCAAAGATGAAGCCAACCTCGCTCTGATGGAACGTCCAGAGCTGGGGATCACTTTCACCAAGCTCCACTGTTGGAGACTCAGTCACTATACCAAGTGTGTCTTCCTGGATGCTGATTGTCTGGTTGGTCACCTTCTTTCTTATCTCCACTAGATACATCATATAACATCTATATATATAAAATGTTTCTTTTATACATAATACAAACTTCTACTGCCCTTACTGCGATGGAAAAATATATTGGGAGGGCTTGGCTCATCAGTGGTGAACCCTCCCTCGTCCAATACAGTATTAGAGCTCTGAGAAGCGGTCTGGTGGATTAAATTGGCGAAACCACAGGGAGGGTTCACTACTGATGAGCCAAGAGCCCTCTCAATATATTTTTTCATCGCAGTAAGAAGTTTGTATTATGTATAAAAGAAACATTAGTGCTTTTAAATCCTTTCATACTAGATACATCATGTTGAATAAGGAACAAAAGTTAACTGCGACGAGTTTCATTTATTAATGCTGTAAATTCGGCAAGCTTTCATACTTTGATATCTTTCAACAGTCAACTTTCCAAGAAACTAGAAGATAATATATATATGTTATATTAAAATATTATTCTATTTAAAATTATAATTTCATAGATTCAAATCTTCTGTTCAATCGACCGCCAGAGGTTAGGCTTTGCATATAAAAACTCGTTGTTGTTGTTTCTCGTTGGCCGGCTCAAATCTTTTGTACATTATGTAAATAATCTTTTGTTTTCCTTGTTCTACTCGCCTTAAGCCAGGCAGTACTTTTATCAAATTTTTTTTTTTATATATTCCTTCAGCTCAATTAAAACAATTAATGATCTGATCAAGACTATTTTAATTATTATATTTTCAGAATATTAACCACGACTGCATCACCATAGCTTAATCCTCAAGATAACCAAAATAAAAGCAACAGCTAATAATTCTATATAAATAACAATCAAAATACAACAGAAAATATCTTTTTTTTGTATCAATATAACATATATATAGGTAAATATTTACAATTTGAAAGTTGCCTTTCGAAGGACGTCAAAGTCCGAAAGCTTGCTGGATTTACAGCTATAGAAACTCGTTGCCGTTAACTTTTGTTCCTTCTTCAAGATGGTGTCTGGTGATTCCTTCACTTGTAATGCATCATGTTGTTTCTTAACTCCTCATATATAGATTACACCAAAAAAAAACCTTCAATAACTGCTTGAAATACAATAGCGCGGAAGCTTCTCCGGAACATATCATGTTCAGAACTGACAATAGAGGACCCCAGGCCTATAACTACCATCGCAAAATTGGAGAGGAGTGGACTTCAGGAATTGGTTTTAACAATGGAGATAAGCACCAACACTAACAAAAATTACACAAATTCCACTCATGGAATGGGGTGTAGCTTTCATTGATCATGGCACCATGATTCACTTTGGTGAAACTTTTGCTGTAGTTTGAGGCCATTCCTAACATTAGCAGACAACTTTGGTGCTGACTCTAACATGAGTACAGACGCAGATCCCATGTAACCCTGGAGAGGGACACTTTCTGAGGTCCATCAACGAGTTGAACTCAGGATTTTTAAAGAGTTCTTTCTCCTCTTTCTAATAATGCTGCTGTTGGTCGCGGGACTGCTTATTGGTCAAAGTTATTCTGCTTGTTTCGCAGCTGGCCTTCATATCTGAAGGTCATTTCCCTATCAACCACCTGGAGACACGTCCTGTAGCAGTTAGTTCTGCCGAGGGGAGATACATCGCTAAATCTGTAAACCAACTCCCAGCCAACAGCTCTGTCACAGTGCAATGGCTTCCAGCTCATGTTGGAATTCCTGGTAATGAGCTAGCAGATTCTCTGGCAAAGGCTGGAGTTCTTGGCCTACCTGAACCCAGGAAATCTACCACCCAACTAGACGAAAGAGACCTCCTCCGTACCATCAAAACCCAATGCTTGTAGGAATGGAAATCTACTGCTGGACATGACTGGTACAGAGCAGGAGGAACAAACATCTTTGATTTCCAGATTTAAGTCTGGTCATTAACGGACAATGACTTTCCAGAATGATTGCAAAGTTTCCCCACTATGTACTAAGTGTCAACTCCAACCCCACATTATTGACTCTATTGACTCATCCAATGATGAGCTCTACTCATCACCAGCAGACACCATCAACAAGCTCTACAAGCTTGATACTCTGATATAATTGAGTGGAGATAAGAAAGAAGAAGACATTATTGACTGTATTGACTCATCCATTGATGAGCTCTACTCATCCCCAGCACAGACACTATCAACAAGCTCTACAAGCTCTACTCATCACCAGCAGACACCATCAACAAGCTCTACAAGCTTGATACTCTGATATAATTGAGTGGAGATAAGAAAGAAGAAGACATTATTGACTGTATTGACTCATCCATTGATGAGCTCTACTCATCCCCAGCACAGACACTATCAACAAGCTCTACAAGCTTGATACCCTGATATGATTGAGTGGAGATAAGAAAGAAGAAGACATTATTGACTGTATTGACTCATCCATTGATGAGCTCTACTCTTCCCCAGCAGACACCATCAACAAGCTCTACAAGCTTGATACCCTGATATGATTGAGTGGAGATAAGAAAGAAGAAGAAGGTTGATCGTGCAAATGAAAGTTCCTGATTGCTCTATCTCTCAGAATAAACTTGTTGATTTTTTAATTATTCAAGAATATTGGCCAACTACTCTTTCTCTCTTGAATAATCATGAAAAGGCAACCTAGTTTGCATATCAGGCTGTTGTTGTTTGTTAGCATGGTGCAGGCTGTACCTCAACAACCAAAAAAGCTGTTTCTTGAAGCTTCTTGAAAAATCTGTACAGTAGAACCTCCCTGTAAAGGACAACACCTAATTGCAGAGCCAAAGTGTTCTTTAGGGAAAGGTGCTCTTACTGGAAAGTTGCTACAGTAGAACTACCTCCCAGTAAAGGACAATGCCTAGTTACAGAGCCAAAGTGTCCTTTAGGGAGAGGTGTCCTTTTATTGGAGAGTTGCTAAATACAGTAGAACTACCTCTCTGTAAAGGAAAACACCTATTTACAGAGCCAAAGTGTTCTTTAGGGAGAAGTGTCCTCTTACCAGAAAGTTGCTACAGTAGAACCTCCCTGTAAAGGACACCTAATTGCAGAGCCAAAGTGTCCTTTAGGGAGAGGTGTCCTCTTTCCAGAGAGTTGCTACAGTAGAACCTCCCTGTAAAGGACAACATCTAATTGCAGAACCAAAGTGTCCTTTAGGTAGAGATGTCCTCTTACCAGAGAACTTTAAATAATAAAAATGGTAATTCTGCAAATGAAAACTGTCCTTTGTAGAGAGGTATCAGTTAAAGAGAGGTTCTACTGTGTATGTTTTTTTATGGCTGGTTCTACCTTTTACACATATTGTAGTTTTATACAAATATTGGGCCAAATAATTATAAATCCTTGTCGAAGTACAACCTGCAGTCTGAGAACCAACACCTACCTGGTTAGATTGATTTTCCACCTCTATTTGAACAGAAGGGGGTCGGTGGAAGGATGGTCTAAACCATTGGTTTTTTGACCGCTACAACCCGAAATCGAATCCTGCATTGGGCACTTTTTTTTATTCTAATTTAAAAAATTCTCCAATGGCCCTCTATTCTTACAAAAGTTCAACCCCACCAGTGAGTGCAAGTAACCAAATGGGACTCTAGCACATTTGTAAGTGCAAAAGTCAAACTGCTTTTCACATGTGTAGACATGTGATGCACTTACAGTAAAAGCTGTCGTTAACTTCTACCCACCATGATTATCATGGCCTGTACCACGTGTACTAGGGATAATAATAAATTCCAAACGGGCCTCTGGCATATTTGTAAGTTCAAAGTCAAACTGCTTTTCATATGTGTAGACATATGGTACACTTACAGTAAAAAGCAGTCACCTACTTCTACCCACCATTATTATCATGGCCTGTACCACGTATACTAGGGATGATAAAAATAAAAGTGGATAGTTGATGGCTATCTGAATAGATGACCCAATCAGAAGGTGGTACTAGCAGCAACAAACAACAACAAGGATGGTTTGGATGTTGCAGGTAGTCAAGAACTGTGATGAGCTGTTTGCCAGGGAAGAGCTGTCAGCTGCTCCTGACGTGGGCTGGCCGGACTGCTTCAACTCCGGGGTGTTTGTCTTCCAGCCCTCACAGGCCACCTACACCGCCCTGCTGAAACTGGCTGTGGAACAGGGGAGCTTCGATGGTGAGTCCCCCCTTCAACTCATTTCTCACCAATACAGTAGAACATGAGACGACACTCCCGCTTAGAGGACACCTCTCTACAAAGGACAGTTTCCATCACCAATACTGTAGAACAACCTCCATGAGAAAACACTCGTGCTAGAGGAAACCTCTCTACAAAGGACAGTTTTCATTTTCAAAATTATCATTTTTACTATTTAGAAACTCTCCAGTAAGAGAACATCTCTCCTTAAAGGACCAGTTTGGCCCTGTAATTAGGTATTGTCCTTTACAGGGAGGTAGTTCTACTGTACTTTTTATTAAATAGCATATCTTTACATTCATCAAAGCTCGAGACCACGTCTAATGAAGATAAAGAAACTCATCTCCAGAAACCTGTTGTTTGATGTCTACATATGTAGGAAGCATTACAGCTCCGTTTGTTGGTTATAATACATTCATTCATGGGGTTGAACTTTTATAAGAATTGGGGGCCATTACTTTGACTGTAAGGTGATCACATGTCTACACATGAAAAAACAACAGAAAAAAATAAGTTGGTCAGGTTTTTATATTAAAAATAAAGAGATCATATCCTGACCACGAGCACATGTGCTTTTTTTCGTGGATGGCTTTTCAATCATGAAGAAATTGGGTTGGCCAAATATCACGGAGCAAGTTAAATAAACATTTAGTTTATTTTTGCTCTACTAGATGGCGCTCTGCCATCTAAAAAGCATATGTGCTCATTGACAGGATATGCTCTTTTTATTTTTAATATCTCCACATGTAGAAATCAGTTGGACACTTACAAGTGTGTCATATTTATTGGTTACATCCATTCATTTTTGGGGTTGAAATGAAGATTTATTTTTTAGGAAATAAAATGCTCAATGCAAGATTTGATCTTAGGTCATTGCTATCAAAAATTGTAAGTTTCTAAAAAGGAATGAAATCTATTGGCGACAAGATTCTTTATTTAATAAATAGCTAAATGACCCGGGCAATGCCCGGGTTTTACCTGAGTGCATTTATATTTTTAAAATGTTTCCATTCAAATAATTTCATTACAATTGTAAATTGGCGCCGTGGATGTCACTCTTGTGAAATGTCTCGCTCCAAACTTTGTGTGTTTTTAAACTATAAAATAAAAATGTAAATTTTCACAAAGATATTTGAAAAATTGTATTATTTCATTTTTTTATATGAATATATTTTGAATCTGATATATACATAAATCGATATATTTGATGATAGCAAGTGATATTTTTCCCCTACGCCACCATTACATCGTATGTCAGTCTTGTAAACGTCCCGCTCCACCCCCTCCCTCCACACATCAATTCCTGTCGCGCCGTGGGGGGCACGTGGTCACTGCACACGTCCTTGACATAGTAGAAAGAGTTACTGCAGTGAGGCACTGCTGGTTGTGAGTGAAATAGGGAAAATTTGTAGATATTTCCAAGGATATTCGAGATAGAAGCCTGAAAATTTGCCTATAAGTTTTTCTAGATTCAACTCTATATACTGTTAAAATTTCAGTTAGATTAGTTACGTATTGTGGACGTGTATAGCCGACATACATACATACATACGCCGACCGTGCGGCCACGCGTCGCACGAGCTCCGCGTTTTTTCGCCTCTGGCGAGTGTATGGATCCCGGCGGCACGCCGAGTATGATACGGACTGAAAGCCCATCGAAAGCCGAAGCGAAGCCTGTAAGGCACGGCTTTCAAGCTCAACCATGTGCTGAAATATCAGTGAATCAAGATTTTCAGAAGAAAACTCCAATTTCTTCAAGTGGAAATCAGTGATATGCAAATCCGCCGACAGGCGTTAGAGATGCAAATCTGGCCGCCGCGCGCGGTGACGACACGACCGGCTCGGCAGCAGCTACGTCATCTAATGGCGCTGCCCGTGTCCTGGGAAACTGGGCGGACTACACCGAAGACCCAAGCCCTGGAGCGGACGAAGACTTCACCGTCTTCAAGAGTCGAAAAAGGCGCCACAATTCGGCGGATTCACCCACAGCGGCTAAACATTACTCTAACCCCAGGGGCGCAGGAGCCATTCCCCGGCCACGATCGTCCATGGGATGGGTGCCGCGGGCGGAAGAGATCAAGACCACTCGAGCGCATATCGCGGAGGCCAGGGCGCGGCAGGCGTCCTCCACCTAAGACAACTGCGTCTACGTGGAGTACAGCCCCGAACTTGAGCCCTACCACTACATAAGGGCCGTCGACAGGATAATCGGTGGAACCAACAATGTCTACCAGGTCTCCAAAATCAACGGGCACTACCTGATGGGACTGAACAACAGAGGCCTGGCCGAGCGCCTCATCAGCGAGGGCCTCGAGGTCGAAGGCACCCTCTTCAGGGCCTTCCCATTCCGCAAGAGAGCGATGAAAATCACCGTGGGCAACCTCCCCTTCTTCGTGGAGGATTCTACCATCATCAGCGCCCTAACACCCTACGGGCGCGTAACTTCAATCGCGCCCAAACTAATGAAAGCTGGCCCTTACATCTATAACGACGGCCGCCGAGACGCTTTCATTGTCCTCCACGAAGGAGTAACCACCGAGAGGCTCCCCACCCGCCTCGAAATAAAAATCAAAGGCGAGGTTTGGCCCGCATACCTGTCCTATGGCATCAGGTGTTCCAGATGCCACGGGCAGGGGCACCGCAGGGCCAACTGCCCCCTGCTTGCAGGGCGAGCCAACTCCAGATTGGCCCCACCAACCTCTCCTGCTGGCGTCCCATCAACGACCACCTCTGCCCCACCTCAGCGGTCAGCGGCCCAGCCTCCTGCACCGGCGCCCTCCAGTACAGCCATGGAGATCCCCGGCGCTTCTCACGCGGCCCGAGCTGTGACCCCATCTGCAGCACCTCGGCCATCTACACCAGTGGCCTCGGCCGTACCTATGGAGATGGCGCCTCCTGCCCCTCCACCTGTGACCCCTGCTCCGTCCCTGCGAGCACCTGGGAGTCACGAGCCTGCAGCCCCTACACCGGACATTGAGATGTCCATCGTCGAGGAGACATCAACATCCTCCACATCCTCGTCAAAAACATCAACGAGAGAAGGCCTCGTGACATTCATAGAGAGGAACCCAGGCGTCTCCTTTGCCCAGACGGACGCCCTTGGCCTCGGGCGGGAGGAGGTCTTGGACATCCTCTCCTCGAAGACCAAGGCTCGGAAGCGGGGACCCCTCCTGTCACCTCCGCAGGGCGACGCTCTCGCCGGCCTAATCCGTCAACTCTTGGGCCAGAGGCCCGGAGGAAGCTCCAACATCTACAAAGTCCTCGGGCAGGTTAGGGCGGCGCTCAAGACCTCACCAGCTGCAGTGCCTCCAACACCCCCACTGCCTGCGCCTCGGCCTGCTGAGCCCACACCGCCCGCTCCCCAGAGGAGGGAGTCGGCGCCGGCCATGGCGGCACCTCCGCCTCCGCCGTCTGCCCATGCGAAGGATGATCCGGTGCCGGACCGTTGGAAGGTGTTGAAGGTTAGAATAAAAGAATCAATGCGAGGACCCTTCTCGAATTTCGTGCACGATACGTCGTTCTGCGCGAGCGAAAACGTGGAGGCGGTCCAATGCCCTGAGAAGAGGGAGAGCTTCCTCGCATACCCTTCGCCGAGGCAGAAAATCTTTCTCGCCCAGTTCCTGGATGCGGTAATCGAGCACACTCAGGACATGGATCCCTCTATTCGCCGGGGATTGTCTGAGATCAGAGCCGCCTTGCCATCTTGATTGTTACAGACCCTCTCTAAGGGTACCCCCTGTTGTAAAATTGTACATTTAATGTAATTAACTCTCCGGAGTGTACAAATTGACCAATTAGTCAATAAATTTATTTTAATTGTCAAAATTGTCATACATACATACATACATACATACATACATACATACATACATACATACTTACATACTTACATACATACATACATACTTACTTAATAAATACATACATACATACATACATACATACATACATACATACTTACACTGAGTTTTGTTGTTAAATCCCATATTTCGTCGCTCTCGCTTATACAGAAGACGCGATATATTAACGAAAGATTGATACCGAAATTCACATATAAAATAAACGCGACTCTACCTGAAGACGTAATCCTCAACGATATACAAAAAGATATTGATGTCGCCCTATACCTAAATACAACCTGGACAAATTCCTCAATAAATTGTTTACCTATCGAGAACGGCGGCCTCGCTTTGCTCCACCTCGCCACGCAACGCGATTTATTCACGTTAAAACGTATACAAAGGCAAATTAATGGACATCAGAACGAAAACGAATTTCTATTTGAGAACAAAAATGCGACCAACTACTTCAATCTTTTTAATTACGATCTACACGGATTTCTCTCACCGCGAAGAAAACAAATTTTAGCAAGCTGGCGTAGCATCGTTCATAAATTTAATATTGACTTCAAGCAGCTTTCGCGAAAAGATTATTTACACCTCGTTATACCGAAATGCCGCCTCTTACACGGCCTTTATCTACAGAACTCTGCCGTCTTCAGCATAAGAAACTTGAAACGCCTGAAAGAGTTTATAGATACGAACGACGAAATGCGCGAGGCAAATGATCTATTTTCCCATGCCACGCGAAATATCAGAAACGATCTACAACGAATTGCCGAGTTTTACAACCAGACGAAAAACACGACTTTTAAACTTCAAGACCATTCTTCCTGCGTGCATCTTCCCGTCGTTTACGAATCACGCCTTTTCTCACGTATAAAGAGTAACGCACTACGAAATATAATTTTATCGACCAATTTTAACTTTAAACGCGCTGAAGAAAAAGCTGCAAAGTGGAATTTCAACACTGCGCCATCCTGGCATAAAAAACGTAACATCTACGACGATATCGCCTGGAGACTGAAATTAAGAGCCCTGCCACACCCGACCAGGAATGGAAGGCCCACCTGCACTGCGTGCGGAGGATCTCCAGACATACTACATCGATACCTAGAGTGTGAATTTACGAAAAAGAAAATAAAAGAAGCTACTGAAGAATGTCGGATTGTCGACCGCTTATATATCTTCAGCCCAGCCAACTTCATCCTAGACCGCGGAAATCCAGAATTACGTCGAATTTTAAACAAGAAGAAATACGAAATTTACAAATATTTTATAGAGATAGATTTTAATTGTACCCCCTCCCCCACTAACAATTGAAATGTAACGACGTTTTATATGACTGAATAAAAATTGCTTTTGTTCTGAGTTTTATATATATAAGGGATAATGAACCTTGTCGCTCTTAGCTTTTTTTCCTTCTTATAAATGATATTCGGCAATTCCTGCTCTAGTGAATTGTAATTTTATATCATTTTTCTGTCAATACTCTTCCTGTTCTAGTGTATGATTGAGAGGTGTGTCCAGGTGGAGACCAGGGCCTGTTGAATATGTACTTCAGTAGCTGGGCAACTCGGGACATTTCCCGTCATCTACCTTTCATCTACAACATGAACTCCAATGTCAGCTACACTTATCTACCTGCTTATAAACAGTGAGTAACCTGCGTAGAAATTTTATATAAAACAACAACAACAACAACCTTTATTAAGACACTTTTGTCTTACAAGGGGATTCCCCTAAAAGGTTATATATGTACATGAGTGAGGGGAGGAGGAGCAATCAGCCGTTGTCTGTGTAGTTGAGCACTTCTTCTCTCATTTTATCAATCGCCTTTAAAATTTTTAAATATTTATAAACAAATGTTTTATCCAGCAGGAGAGTAGTAAAGATTTTATATACATGTTGTTCATTATAGTGAGTTAGACCCGAAATTTCGAGAATTTCCAGTATCTTTTCCTTTAGGAATGGGCAATGAAATAGATAATGGATTAAATTGTCTTGGATGACAGCATTGCAGAAGTAGCAATTTAAAGGGTCGCTGTTCCAAAATCCTGTGATATCCTCGCGGAAAAGTAGCCATAGAATCCTTTAACGGGCTATAAATCGTTTAATGATATTTTATCTATACATCTACTATAATTCGATAACCAAGCTCATTGGGGAGTAATTCAATAGGAGACACCTTTCCTTTGGATTGTTGAATTAAACAGGTTTGTACATGCAGTAGAACCTCCATGAGATGATACCTCTCTACAAAGGACAGTTTTTTATTGCCAAAAATGACCAATTTTACTATATAGCAACTCTTCGGTAAGAGGACACCTCTCCCTAAAGGACACTTTGGCTCTGAAATTAGGTGTTGTCCTTTACAGGGAGGTAGTTCTTCTGTACTACGCTAGACATTTCATAGCATAAAATATTCACACCATTCACAAACTTCATTGTAACTACTTTTTTCTTTTACTTATCCCTAGTACACGTGGTACAGGCCATGATAATCATGGTGGGTAGAAGTAGGCGACTGCTTTTACTGTAAGTGCACCACATGTCTACACCTGTGAAAAGCAGTTTGACTTTTGCACTTACAAATGTGCCAGAGCCCCGTTTGGTTACTTGCACTCACTGGTGGGGTTGGACTTTTGCAAGAATCCGGGGCCATTGAAGCATTTTTTTTTTTTTAATCAGAAAAAAAGTGACCAATGCGGGAATCGAACCCGGATCGTAGTGATCGAAAACCATTGATTTAGACCATCCTTCCATCGACCCCCTGTAATTAGTTGTAATTACTAAATTGATCCATCTATAACACAAGTGTTCAACTTGAAATTTCTCTTTTTCTTTTAGTGATGAGGTGTTGTTGTGTTGAGGTTTGGCAAGGATGTGAAAATCGTCCACTTCCTGGGAGCAGTGAAGCCATGGCACCACGCAGTCAGCCGTGTTTCAGGCCGTGTTGAGCCCCACCCTGGCAGTCCCCATGTGTGGGAACACCTTCAGGCTTGGTGGGAGCTGTTCCTGACCCATGTCCAACCTAAACTGGATCCTTCCTGTGTACGTATCTCACCAAGTTTCCCTATGTCAACAAACCTATGTTAGGAACAGCCTCAAATTACAGTCAGACTTTCACCATAGTGTGCCTGGATCATGGTGTTGTGATAAACAATATCTGCACCCCTACACCCCATTCCATGAGATTATGAACTCTTGGAATTTGCGTAATCTTTATACAAGGGGTTAAGAAACAACAAACAAGTCTCCCAATGTCAACAAACCTATGTTAGGAACAGCCTCAAATTACAGTCAGACTTTCACCAAAATATGCCATGGTGCCATAATCAACGATAGCGGCACCCTTACACCCCATTCCATTAAGCTGGAGAAGAATGAACTCTTGGAATTCATGTAATCTTTATACAAGGGGATAAGAAATAACAAGTCTCCCTATGTCAACAAACCTATGTTAGGAATGGCCTAAAATTACAGGCAAAGTCAGACTTCACCAAAGTATGCCATGATCAACGATAGATGTGCACTCTTCATCCCATTCCATGAGATCAAAGCTCGAGGAGCATGGACTCATGGGATTTGTGTAATCTTTACACAAGGGGATAAGAAACAACAACAAACAAGTCTCCCTATCAGGCAAAGTCAGACTTTCACCAAAGTGTGCCATGATAAATGAAAGCTGCACCCTTACACCCCATTTCATTAAGCTGGAGAAGCATGAACTCTTGGAATTCATGTAATCTTTATACAAGGGGATAAGAAGCAACAAGTCTCCCTATGTCAACAAACCTATGATAGGAACAGCCTCAAATTATATTCAACCTTTCACCAAAGTGTGCCATAGTGCCATGATCAACAATAGCTGCACCCCTACACCCCATTCCATGAGATCATGAACTCTTGGAATTCGTGTGATCTTTATACAAGTGGTTAAGAAACAACAAGTCAGACTTCACCAAAGTATGCCGTGATTAACGATAGCTGCACTCCTTCATCCCATTCCATGAGATCAAAGCTCGAAGAGCATGGACTCATGGAATTTGTGTAATCTTCGCACAAAGGGATAAGAAACAACAACAACACTGTCTATAAACACCTCTCTATAAAGGACAGTTTCCATCACCAATACAGTAGAACAACCTCCATGAGAGGACACTCCCGCTAGAGGACACCTCTCTACAAAGGACAGTTTCCATGACCAATACAGTAGAACTACCTCCATGAGAGGACACTCACGCTAGAAGGCACCTCTCTACAAAGGACAGTTTTCATCACCAATACAGTAGAACAACCTCCATGAGAGGACACCTCTCTATAAAGGACAGTTTCCATCACCAATACAGTAGTTCAACCTCCATGAGAGAATACTCTAGCTAGAGGACACCTCTCTATAAAGGACAGTTTCCATCACCAATACAGTAGAACAACCTCAATGAGAGGACACTCCCGCTAGAGTACACCTCTCTACAAAGGACAGTTTCCATCACCAATACAGTAGAACTACCTCCATGAGAGGACACTCACGCTAGAAGGCACCTCTCTACAAAGGACAGTTTTCATCACCAATACAGTAGAACAACCTCCATGAGAGGACACCTCTCTATAAAGGACAGTTTCCATCATCAATACAGTAGTATAACCTCCATGAGAAGACACTCCCACTAGAGAACACCTCTCTACAAGGGACAGTTTTCATCACCAATACAGTAGAACAACCTCCATGAGAGGACACTCCCGCTAGAGGACACCGCTCTACAAAGGACAGTTTCTATCACCAATACAGTAGAACAACCTCTGTTCCAGCCTTAAATATGCAAATTGTTGGAATTTACTTTTGTTAATTATTGTTAAATTATGTAAATTTTAGAAATGTATATAATCTTGATTTTAGAAAATAAAGACAGTTATAGTTATTAAGTAAACGTGGTTGAGTCATTAGAGTTGGTGAGACAAGAGCTATAAAAGGTATACGTGGATGAGTCATTAGAGTTAGTAAGACGAGACAATAGCAGTTATTCAAGCTTAAATGAGTTATAGTTAGCTCGCTGAGTTAAGAAGCTTATAATTAAAACCAGCGTTAAAATAAGAACTTGGCAGTGATTCCTCCTTAGTGCCAGGAGGCCAAAGCCAGTTCGATTCATGGTCCCTCGAGCCGGATTAGGATTTGAAACAGAAGAAATTTAAGCAGAAACTCAGTGAGAATACAATTGCAAAATGTCTCGAGACGAAAGGATCCTCCAAAGAAAGTTAAGTTGCCAAATAAGGAGAATTGATGGATTTATTGAAAGTGTGGATTCAATTATTCAAGCAGGTGAAACAATACGCTTAGAAATAATGGGTGAAGAATTAAAGGAGATCAAAGAGAAAATTGAGACACTCTACGACGAGCTGTTTTCTTTGGATGAAGTTGATATAGATAAAGAAAGTGAGGCATATGATGGTTCAATGAACAAGATTGGAAGCTTGAGGGTAAAAATAGAAAATGAGAGAAAACTCAAAGAGAAACTGGCGGACATAAAGCCAAATGGCTCTCAGGCAAATATAAAATTGCCTCAATTTGACTTACCGATATATGATGGAGATATGGGCAAGTGGATCAACTTCAAAGAGCTATTCCTCACCACCATCGATGCACATCCAGGGTTAACTAATATACAGAAGTTACAATATTTGAATTCAGCAGTAAAAGGCGAAGCGGCCAGATTAATAAGGGGTTTCCCTTTACTAAGTGAAAATTATGGCCAAGCATGGAGTACACTGTTATCAAGATATGATAACCCGAGAGAGCTAGCTTATGCCCAGGTGTCAAAAATCTTTTCTCTCCGGGCAATTAAGAATCCATCGGCTAAGTGTCTCCATGAATTCATGGATGTTTGTAATGAAGCCATAAGAAACTTAGAAACGCTGGAATTGAAGAGAAATCAATTAGTGGATGTGATCTTGGTGCACTTCCTCCAGCAGAAGTTGAGTGAAAATCTAAGGTTGGATTGGGAACTGTCAGTGGACAACACTCTTCCTTCTTATGACAAGTTCATAGCGTTCATTTCCAGACATGCAAGAAGCATGTCTTGTGCTGTCAGGGAATGTTCAAAAAGGGAAGAAACCACCGGATCGAGATTTCCCAAATGCCAAAGCTACGGGATGCTAATTGAGAAATCGGACACTTGCATATTATGCAAATCTAAGCATCATCCACTATACATGTGCAGCTTATTTTGCAAAATGCCTTTAAAAGAAAAATTAAATGTAGTAAAAGGTCATAAATTGTGCTTCAATTGCTTGAGGAAAGGCCATTTCTCATGGAATTGTAGGCTGAACCAACGATGCAAAGTATGCAAGGGGAAGCACCACACAATGATTCATTATGATAAACCGAGCACGGAAGGCGCTTCGGCCCAAGTTGAGAACACAACTCCGAAGGAACATGAAAGTGCTATCAATTTAACGAATACTCAACAGGCAAACTGCAATGATAGCCACGTACTACTCGCAACGGCTAGAATCAAGATAAAAAATGGACTCGGAAAGTTATGCACCTGCAGAGCCCTACTGGACAGCGGTTCCCAAGTCACCATGATAACAAAAGGATGCTGCGAAAGATTGGGACTTGTCCAAAGGAAATCAGATCGGATGATTATAGGGGTTGGAAACACACCAGTGCAGCATTCTTCATCGACAGTAAGTGTGACATTTTGTCCACTGAATAATTCTGAGGAATTCTCGGTGGAGGCAGTAGTCACGGGAGTGCTCACTTCAGAAATTCCGAACTTCAGGTTAAAAGACCCTAATTGGCCAACTTTGAAGAGCCTCAAATTGGCAGACCCAGAGTTCTACATACAAGCCCCAATAGATATGATATTGGGAGCAGATATATACACTGAACTTATGTTGAATGGCTCTATATCTCTCGGAGAAGGATTGCCAATGGCTATTAATACAAGACTAGGTTGGGTACTTCTAGGAAAACTCATGGGAACATCAGAGAGTAATACAGAAGTCTGTAACCTGAGTTTACAATCTGAACCAGAACTAGAATTCGTAATGAAAAGATTCTGGGAAACTGAATCTGTGCCGTCACCAGATCTTTGTACACAGGACGAAGATTGTGAAAGGTTATTTTCGAATAACCATGGCAGAGATAGCCATGGAAGGTATTGGGTAAAATTGCCATTCAGACAACATCGACCGCTTCTGGGTGAATCAAGAGAAAAAGCTTTAAGAAGGTTCCTTTCGTTGGAAGGAAAATTGTGTAAGAATGTGAAATTATATGACCAATACCGGGGATTCATGAAGGAATATGAACACTTAAACCACATGGAAAGAGTCCCAATTGCAGAAGTGAAGCGAGAATTGTGCAGATGCTATTACATGCCTCATCATCCAGAAGATGCGGACTATCAGAGGATATTGTGGAGACCATCGCCAGAAGAGCCTGTGGTGGACTATCGACTGCTGACTGTTACCTATGGTACAACTTCGGCTCCATTTTTGGCAATGAGAACATTACAACAGTTAGCAGAAGATGAAGGCCAAAATTATCCTGAGGCTTCTAGGGTGACCTTGAATGATTTCTATGTCGATGATCTGCTAACGGGAGCTCAAACGATTGCTGAAACCAAAGAACTAATAGACCAATTAAAAGACTTAAAGAAAAAGGGAGGGTTTCACTTAAGAAAGTGGAATTCAAATTGCCACGAGATAGTGTCTCATGTCGAGGAAATGAACGAAGAGAAGAAAATTAACTTGGAGAAAGGAGCCATATCCAAGATTTTAGGAATTGTATGGGATCATGTACAAGATACGTTTAGAGTTAATATAACTCTTCCTGAAGAAGTTGTTACCAAAAGAGATCTTCTCTCCAATATTGCGAGGATTTTCGATCCAATTGGTTTCCTCTCACCTACTACAGTGGCAATGGCGAATCTCCAGAGGCAGACCGCGGTCAAAGAAGTCGAGGATTTAGAAGGGCTACCAGTCTACCACCGCGCCATATTGAAGGAAAATGGAGAGTGGCCAGAAGTTACCAAAGCCATCCAATGTAGCTACCCGAAGGTCTTTGTCGGCGACGGAACTTATCTTTACCTCCTCATAGAAGATGTGGAATCTCTAGATGGCCCGAATGTCCGCTCGGTATTGTACCAATACCACATCCCTCACAAAAAATGGATCTGGAGAAAAGTGAATGGTTTCGCTCCAATAGTTATTTCCAGGTCTATCGTTTATGCCTCTCACGATAAAAGGGTGTACTTTGTAGGAGGGAGAATACACTCTAGAGGGAATAAGGTAACTTGCACCGACAATATTGTCCGAGTGAAACTTAAAGAGGGTCGGGCTTCTGTTCTAGTGAAAAGCAGGGAGTCGCCCCTAACTGACCTCTTGGTCCTGGCAATGACATTTGCACCATCGGCGTTCTTGTTTATGCTTGCAGAGACCCGCGACCACTCTACTTACAAGGTTTTCTCCTATCATCTCCTAAACAAAGATTGGCATCTGATTGGATCAGACAAAATATTTTGGAAAGAGAAATTTCTCTGTCTTCAGATTTGCTATACCAACAAGAAACTTTTACTATTCCCTCGAATGCAGTGGGAACAACACTTCTGTAATCTGTATAACTACCGACTTCAAACAGATTCCTGGGGGTGTTATACAACTATTCCGATTCTTGGTGAGAAAGAGGGCTATCCAAAAAATATCAATCACTTTACTATTGTGCAGGATTGGGTAAGAGCTGTATTTGTTCACGCCGGGAAGGAGTCGAAATATTTATGGAAGTTGAACCTGAAGTCTAAACAATGGACTGAACTACCAACCTATGTCAAATACAGAGATAGTCAATACACTGCTGTATCTTTGGACCTGGTGTTCATATTGGGACCAGCTGATAAAGAACACGAGACTGCAGAGAAGTATTTGTCGTTCTTCAAG
The DNA here is from genome assembly GCA_030710605.1 of Cordylochernes scorpioides. NCBI lineage: Eukaryota > Metazoa > Arthropoda > Arachnida > Pseudoscorpiones > Chernetidae > Cordylochernes > Cordylochernes scorpioides. Next base: position 48,233,580 of record CP092870.1, on the reverse strand, counting down.
ACCAGAAGGTGCGAGTTGCCCAAGTTCGGGCTGCTACCGGAGTCTACCTACGACCTATTACGAAGTTGGCTCCGCTTCCCTTCAAATCTGAACCAGGGTTCAGCGGCCGGGGGGAGTATGTTCCAGCCTTAAATATGCAAATTGTTGGAATTTACTTTTGTTAATTATTGTTAAATTATGTAAATTTTAGAAATGTATATAATCTTGATTTTAGAAAATAAAGACAGTTATAGTTATTAAGTAAACGTGGTTGAGTCATTAGAGTTGGTGAGACAAGAGCTATAAAAGGTATACGTGGATGAGTCATTAGAGTTAGTAAGACGAGACAATAGCAGTTATTCAAGCTTAAATGAGTTATAGTTAGCTCGCTGAGTTAAGAAGCTTATAATTAAAACCAGCGTTAAAATAAGAACTTGGCAGTGATTCCTCCTTAGTGCCAGGAGGCCAAAGCCAGTTCGATTCAACCTCCATAAGAGGATATTCCTGCTAGAGGACACCTCTCTTCAAAGGACAGTTTTCATTTTTAAAATTACCATTTCTACTATTTAGCAACTCTCTGGCAAGAGGACACCTCTCCCTCAAGGACACTTTGGCTCTTTAATTAGGTGCTGTCCTTTACAGGGAGATAGTTCTACTCTATCTCTATTTCTTTAAAGTAAGTTTATTTTACTGCGGCAAGGGTTCTCTTGTGCCCCTTTTTTCACAAGTACATCAGCAGCTTTATTGTCTACAATGCCAATGTGTGAGGTTATACATTGAAGATAAGTTTTTTGATATTGCCACGTGGAAAATTAGGGAAAACAAAAACTTCAGGAAGAGACAACAATTTATTTCAGGCAAGGACAAACTATGAGTGATAAACAAAAGATAAGCCACGAGGGAAATTTACAGAGTAGCAAGATATAAACATAAAAATGACCACTCTCTCTCTGTTAATAAAAATAATAAATACTTTATTACAATATTTTGTGATGTTGTGTACAGGGAGGTCTAGCAGGCCACCTGGCCCAGCTCAGTCTAGACCAGCCCGGGCCCCTAGCCCGGCAGATGGCCTGGGAGTATGGACAAGCTGATTATCTCGGCCGTGATTCCTTCGACAACATCCAGAAGAAACTGGACATGGCTTTGGAACCCTCTCACTAATCTCCTCTATCTTTTTAATTCACTTTCTTTGATTTCTTTACAGTTTTTCCACTTATATTGGCTCAGTTCACTACAGAGTGCCTTATTAGAGACACCTTAAGGTTGTACATTTTTGTTTTTTTACTCCTTCCATTTTTGTGCTTTTTTTATATAGTTGTTTTTTATTATTATTATTATTACTATATTGTGAACTCTTTTTTTTTTGTAGCTATATAAAAAATAATGTATTTTTATATATATACAGTAGAACCTCCATATAAAGGACAACACTTAATTACAGAGCTAAAGTTTCCTTTAGGGAGAGGTTTCCTCTTACTGGAGAGTTACTAAATACAGTAGAACTACCTCTTACAGAGAAAAAGTGTCCTTTAGGGAGAGGTGTTCTCTTACTGGAGAGTGGCTACAGTAGAACCTCCCTGTAAAGGACGCCTAATTGTAGAGCTAAAGTTTCCTTTAGGGAGAGGTGTTCTCTTACCAGAGAGTTGCTACAGTAGAACCTCCCTGTAAAGAACAACACCTAGTTACAGAGCTCAAGTTTCCTTTAGACAAATATGTCCTCTTACTGTAGAGTTTCTAAATAGTAAAAAATGGTAATCTTGACAAATGAAAACTGTCCTTTATAGAGAGGTGTCCTCTCATGGAGGTTCTACTGTATATTATTACAGAAGATTATAAAATGATATAGTGTGTTGTGATCATTTCTATTTGATGTTCTTTTGCTTATTTATTTTTTTAGAGTAATTATTTATAAAAAAAATAGATTTTTGCGATGTAATTTTGTGCCATAAATACTGCCCTAGTTTACCTAATAGTGAGTGCAATATTTAGATCTTTTTATTGATGTTTATTCTGTATTTGCATATAAGACAAAAGCTATCTGATAAACACCTTTTTTTATATATATTTAGATACTGTACAATCTCTCATTGGCTGGGACCAATGGGGAAATATAGATTTGGTAAAAAATGTTTGTTTTTTTTTTAATACAGTAAGTCCCAGACTATGACTATGAAACTCTGAATTGACTACGAATTTAGAAAAATATATTTTTTTAAAAGTTATTTTTTTATCTATGTTAAATATAATATATACAGTTAAGCCTGTCTATAGCGCCTTCCTCTCTATAGCACCCGATTTTAAATACGTAGTACGATTTACATTAATAGCACCCCCTCTCTATAGCACCCTATTTTGGTGAGTCACAAGAGGGGGCGCTATAGACAGGTTTAACTGTACGTAGTACGATGTGATTTACATTAAAAGTGACCTGTCTATAGCACCCCCTCTCTATAGCACCCTATTTTGGTAAGTCCCAAGAAGGGGGCGCTATAGACAGGTTTAACTGTATATTTTTAGGTATGTCTACCAGTATTTTTATTGATTCTGATAGCAGTATTACAATTTTGAAGTCAATAAATCTTTTTTTTTTTTTATTATCTCAATGTTTTGATAAAATAATCTCTTTTGTTTTAATAATAAGAAATAAGAGATTCTTCTTAGAAAGGTATATTATAATCTATAAAATAAAAGAAGACAAGTTTCTTAAACAATTTTAAATGAACGCAAGCTTTCGGGTGAAAACCCTTCAACAGGCAGTATAAAGTAAACACGACTTTTGTTTTAGTCAGAAACAAATTAAAAATTAAAGTAAACCGTTATAAATTTGTTCTTAATTGAGGACATCCTAGAAGCAAAAATGGCCTGCCAGATCTTTCTGTCTATAAGCCAGCTTCTGACAAGGACAAAAGACTTTTTGTTGAAACACACACACGTTGAGATAATAAAAGAAAGAAATTTACTTGCAGAAATGTCTCAAACTCCTAAGAACTATGAATGCCACCAGCCAGGTAACTTCTATCTTTATGAAACCAGAATTTTGATCAGTTTTTCTAGTGTTAAGATGTTGATGTTTGTAACCAAAGGATTTTTTAACAAAATCAATAATGCATGTTCAAAAAGATTTAGAAATACAGTTAAACCTGTTTATAGCGCCCCCTCTAAATAGCGCCTTCTTCTCTATAGCGCCCGATTTTAAACATTAAAATGTAAACATTTTACATTAAAAGTGACCTGTCTATAGCACCCTATTTTGGTGAGTCTAAAGATGGGGCGCTATAGACAGGTTTAACTGTAATATATTTTGTATGAAATATCTATTTCTTTCTTATCTCCACTTAACAATCATATCAGGGTATCAAGCTTGTAGAGCTTGTTGATGGTGTCTCCCGGGGAAGAGTAGAGCTAATCAATGGATAAGTCAATACAGCCAATAATGTGCTTTGGGGTTGCAGGTTGACACTTAGTACATAGTGGGAAAACCTTGCAACCATTCTGTCATTCTCCGTAGATGACCAGACTTAAGTCTAGAAATGAATTACTGTTGGTAAGAAATGTAAAGGAAATCAGTCAAAGACAACAAAATTGTTCGAAGTGATCTAAATATAATGTTGAAATTATATAAAAAGTGTAGTTAGCAATATCTCTTGTAGGTTTACAAGTGCTTCTGCCTTTATTTCTACTAGGATTGAATAAAATTAACACCAAATTCATTTATTTAAGGTTCTTTTTATGTTATGTTATCAAAATATTCTATTTTTTATTTATTTGTTTGAAAAAAATCTAATCATGTTTTAATATACTCTTTTTTTTTTTGCTCTCTTTTTTGTGCCATATGTCTTTTTTTTTTATACATTTTTCTCTTGTTTTATTTACTCCTATTATGATTATTAAGCACAATTTGGATTAAAAATACAAGGTAATAAGACCCCTAATCTGAATAAATTGTGTGTGAGGTTTTCATGGCATTGTTTCCATCTTCAGATAAAAGAATAAATGGAAAATGATTTTGTTTGATGATGGTAACAACGCTTTTACTGAAATCTCACACACTCATGGAATTGATGTAATATTTACACAAGATGATAAGAAACAAGAACAAATGTTTAATTCACATTGCAAATGCTCAAATAGAAAGACCGAAGTTTTGACTTTAAACTTACCGTCAATTGGAAAAGGCCTGTTTTAACAAACTGAAGAAAGCAATGCAAGATAAGTTATGGGAAACTAAAACCAAAAAGATGTTTTAACCAACACTCTGCCTTAGAAAAATGGATTATTTTATAAACTACGAGATATAATGGCCGTCCACCATGTTGAATATTAGATGCATTGTTGACACACTTTTTGGAAATATTGAAAAACTTTTTTTTTCTGAATAAAAATCCTTTTGATGTTAAACTGGACTCCTTCTTTCTTATCTCCACTCAACAATCATATCAGGGTATCAAGACTGTAGAGATTGTTGATGGTGTCTGTGCTGGGGATGTGTCTCTTCTTCTTTCTTATCTCCACTCAACAATCATTTCAGGGTATCAAGACTGTAGAGATTGTTGATGGTGTCTGTGCTGGGGATGTGTCTCTTCTTCTTTCTTATCTCCACTCAACAATCATTTCAGGGTATCAAGACTGTAGAGATTGTTGATGGTGTCTGTGCTGGGGATGTGTCTCTTCTTCTTTCTTATCTCCACTCAACAATCATTTCAGGGTATCAAGACTGTAGAGATTGTTGATGGTGTCTGTGCTGGGGATGTGTCTCTTCTTCTTTCTTATCTCCACTCAACAATCATTTCAGGGTATCAAGACTGTAGAGATTGTTGATGGTGTCTGTGCTGGGGATGTGTCTCTTCTTCTTTCTTATCTCCACTCAACAATCATTTCAGGGTATCAAGACTGTAGAGATTGTTGATGGTGTCTGTGCTGGGGATGTGTCTCTTCTTCTTTCTTATCTCCACTCAACAATCAGGGTATCAAGACTGTAGAGATTGTTGATGGTGTCTGTGCTGGGGATGTGTCTCTTCTTCTTTCTTATCTCCAATCAACAATCATATCAGGGTATCAGGTCTGTAGAGCTTGTTGATGGTGTCTGTGCTGGGGATGAGTCTCTTCTTTCTTATCTCCAATCAACAATCATATTAGGGTATCAAGCTTGTAGAGCTTGTTGATGGTGTCTGTGCTGGGGATGAATCTCTTCTTCTTTCTTATCTCCAATCAACAATCATATCAGGGTATCAGGTCTGTAGAGCTTGTTGCTGGTGTCTGTGCTGGGGATGAGTCTCTTCTTTCTTATCTCCAATCAACAATCATATTAGGGTATCAAGCTTGTAGAGCTTGTTGATGGTGTCTGTGCTGGGGATGAATCTCTTCTTATCTCCACTCAACAATCATATCAGGGTATCAAGTCTGTAGAGCTTGTTGCTGGTGTCTGTGCTGGGGATGTGTCTCTTCTTTCTTATCTCCAATCAACAATCATATCAGGGTATCAAGCTTGTAGAGCTTGTTGATGGTGTCTGTGCTGGGGATGTGTCTCTTCTTTCTTATCTCCAATCAACAATCATATCAGGGTATCAAGCTCGCAGAGCTTGTTGATGGTGTCTTTGCTGGGGATGAATCTCTTCTTATCTCCACTCAACAATCATATCAGGGTATCAAGTCTGTAGAGCTTGTTGCTGGTGTCTGTGCTGGGGATGTGTCTCTTCTTTCTTATCTCCAATCAACAATCATATCAGGGTATCAAGCTTGTAGAGCTTGTTGATGGTGTCTGTGCTGGGGATGAATCTCTTCTTATCTCCACTCAACAATCATATTAGGGTATCATGTCTGTAGAGCTTGTTGATGGTGTCTGTGCTGGGGATGAGTCTCTTCTTCTTTCTTATCTCCACTCAATAATATCAGGGTATCAAGTTTGTAGAGCTTGTTGATGGTGTCTGTGCTGGGGATGAATCTCTTCTTATCTCCACTCAACAATCATATCAGGGTATCAAGTCTGTAGAGCTTGTTGATGGTGTCTGGGCTGGGGATGAATCTCTTCTTCTTTCTTATCTCCACTCAACAATCATATCAGGGTATCAAGTCTGTAGAGTTTGTTGATGGTGTCTGTACTGGGGATGAATCTCTTCTTCTTTCTTATCTCCACTCAACAATCATATCAGGGTATCAAGTCTGTAGAGCTTGTTGATGGTGTCTGTGCTGGGGATGTGTCTCTTCTTTCTTATCTCCAATCAACAATCATATCAGGGTATCAAGTCTTTAGAGCTTGTTGATGGTGTCTGCTGGGGATGAGTCTCTTCTTCTTTCTTATCTCCACTCAATAATATTAGGGTATCAAGTTTGTAGAGCTTGTTGATGGTGTCTGTGCTGGGGATGAATCTCTTCTTCTTTCTTATCTCCACTCAACAATCATATCAGGGTATCAAGTCTGTAGAGCTTGTTGACGATGTCTGTGCTGGGGATGAGTCTCTTCTTCTTTCTTATCTCCACTCAACAATCATATCGGGGTATCAAGTCTGTAGAGCTTGTTGATGATGTCTGTGCTGGGGATGAGTCTCTTCTTCTTTCTTATCTCCACTCAATAATATCAGGGTATCAAGTCTGTAGAGCTTGTTGATGGTGTCTGTGCTGGGGATGAGTCTCTTCTTCTTTCTTATCTCCACTCAACAATCATATCAGGGTATCAAGTCTGTAGAGTTTGTTGATGGTGTCTGTACTGGGGATGAATCTCTTCTTCTTTCTTATCTCCACTCAACAATCATATCAGGGTATCAAGTCTGTAGAGCTTGTTGATGGTGTCTGTGCTGGGGATGAATATCTTCTTCTTTCTTATCTCCACTCAACAATCATATCGGGGTATCAAGTCTGTAGAGCTTGTTGATGGTGTCTGTACTGGGGATGAATCTCTTCTTCTTTCTTATCTCCACTCAACAATCATATCAGGGTATCAAGTCTGTAGAGCTTGTTGATGGTGTCTGGGCTGGGGATGTGTCTCTTCTTTCTTATCTCCAATCAACAATCATATCAGGGTATCAAGCTTGTAGAGCTTGTTGATGGTGTCTGTGCTGGGGATGTGTCTCTTCTTTCTTATCTCCAATCAACAATCATATCAGGGTATCAAGCTTGTAGAGCTTGTTGATGGTGTCTGTGCTGGGGATGTGTCTCTTCTTTCTTATCTCCAATCAACAATCATATCAGGGTATCAAGCTTGCAGAGCTTGTTGATGGTGTCTGTGCTGGGGATGAATCTCTTCTTATCTCCACTCAACAATCATATCAGGGTATCAAGTCTGTAGAGCTTGTTGCTGGTGTCTGTGCTGGGGATGTGTCTCTTCTTTCTTATCTCCAATCAACAATCATATCAGGGTATCAAGCTTGTAGAGCTTGTTGATGGTGTCTGTGCTGGGGATGAATCTCTTCTTATCTCCACTCAACAATCATATCAGGGTATCAAGTCTGTAGAGCTTGTTGATGGTGTCTGTGCTGGGGATGAGTCTCTTCTTCTTTCTTATCTCCACTCAATAATATCAGGGTATCAAGTTTGTAGAGCTTGTTGATGGTGTCTGTGCTGGGGATGAATCTCTTCTTATCTCCACTCAACAATCATATCAGGGTATCAAGTCTGTAGAGCTTGTTGATGGTGTCTGTGCTGGGGATGAATCTCTTCTTCTTTCTTATCTCCACTCAACAATCATATCAGGGTATCAAGTCTGTAGAGCTTGTTGATGATGTCTGTGCTGGGGATGAGTCTCTTCTTCTTTCTTATCTCCACTCAATAATATCAGGGTATCAAGTCTGTAGAGCTTGTTGATGCTGTCTGTACTGGGGATGAATCTCTTCTTCTTTCTTATCTCCACTCAACAATCATATCAGGGTATCAAGTCTGTAGAGCTTGTTGATGGTGTCTGTGCTGGGGATGTGTCTCTTCTTTCTTATCTCCAATCAACAATCATATCAGGGTATCAAGTCTTTAGAGCTTGTTGATGGTGTCTGCTGGGGATGAGTCTCTTCTTCTTTCTTATCTCCACTCAATAATATCAGGGTATCAAGTTTGTAGAGCTTGTTGATGGTGTCTGTGCTGGGGATGAATCTCTTCTTCTTTCTTATCTCCACTCAACAATCATATCAGGGTATCAAGTCTGTAGAGCTTGTGGATGATGTCTGTGCTGGGGATGAGTCTCTTCTTCTTTCTTATCTCCACTCAATAATATCAGGGTATCAAGTCTGTAGAGCTTGTTGATGGTGTCTGTACTGGGGATGAATCTCTTCTTCTTTCTTATCTCCACTCAACAATCATATCGGGGTATCAAGTCTGTAGAGCTTGTTGATGATGTCTGTGCTGGGGATGAGTCTCTTCTTCTTTCTTATCTCCACTCAATAATATCAGGGTATCAAGTCTGTAGAGCTTGTTGATGGTGTCTGTACTGGGGATGAATCTCTTCTTCTTTCTTATCTCCACTCAACAATCATATCAGGGTATCAAGTCTGTAGAGCTTGTTGATGGTGTCTGTGCTGGGGATGTGTCTCTTCTTTCTTATCTCCAATCAACAATCATATCAGGGTATCAAGTCTCTAGAGGTTGTTGATGGTGTCTGCTGGGGATGAGTCTCTTCTTCTTTCTTATCTCCACTCAATAATATCAGGGTATCAAGTTTGTAGAGCTTGTTGATGGTGTCTGTGCTGGGGATGAATCTCTTCTTCTTTCTTATCTCCACTCAACAATCATATCAGGGTATCAAGTCTGTAGAGCTTGTGGATGATGTCTGTGCTGGGGATGAGTCTCTTCTTCTTTCTTATCTCCACTCAACAATCATATCGGGGTATCAAGTCTGTAGAGCTTGTTGATGATGTCTGTGCTGGGGATGAGTCTCTTCTTCTTTCTTATCTCCACTCAATAATATCAGGGTATCAAGTCTGTAGAGCTTGTTGATGGTGTCTGTGATGGGGATGAGTCTCTTCTTCTTTCTTATCTCCACTCAACAATCATATCAGGGTATCAAGTCTGTAGAGCTTGTTGATGGTGTCTGTGCTGGGGATGAATATCTTCTTCTTTCTTATCTCCACTCAACAATCATATCAGGGTATCAAGTCTGTAGAGCTTGTTGATGGTGTCTGTGCTGGGGATGAATATCTTCTTCTTCCTTATCTCCACTCAACAATCATATCGGGGTATCAAGTCTGTAGAACTTGTTGATGGTGTCTGTACTGGGGATGAATCTCTTCTTCTTTCTTATCTCCACTCAACAATCATATCAGGGTATCAAGTCTGTAGAGCTTGTTGATGATGTCTGCTGGGGATGAGTCTCTTCTTCTTTCTTATCTCCACTCAACAATCATATCGGGGTATCAAGTCTGTAGAGCTTGTTGATGATGTCTGTGCTGGGGATGAGTCTCTTCTTCTTTCTTATCTCCACTCAATAATATCAGGGTATCAAGTCTGTAGAGCTTGTTGATGGTGTCTGTGCTGGGGATGAGTCTCTTCTTCTTTCTTATCTCCACTCAACAATCATATCAGGGTATCAAGTCTGTAGAGTTTGTTGATGGTGTCTGTACTGGGGATGAATCTCTTCTTCTTTCTTATCTCCACTCAACAATCATATCAGGGTATCAAGTCTGTAGAGCTTGTTGATGGTGTCTGTGCTGGGGATGAATATCTTCTTCTTTCTTATCTCCACTCAACAATCATATCGGGGTATCAAGTCTGTAGAGCTTGTTGATGGTGTCTGTACTGGGGATGAATCTCTTCTTCTTTCTTATCTCCACTCAACAATCATATCAGGGTATCAAGTCTGTAGAGCTTGTTGATGGTGTCTGTGCTGGGGATGTGTCTCTTCTTTCTTATCTCCAATCAACAATCATATCAGGGTATCAAGCTTGTAGAGCTTGTTGATGGTGTCTGTGCTGGGGATGTGTCTCTTCTTTCTTATCTCCAATCAACAATCATATCAGGGTATCAAGCTTGCAGAGCTTGTTGATGGTGTCTGTGCTGGGGATGAATCTCTTCTTATCTCCACTCAACAATCATATCAGGGTATCAAGTCTGTAGAGCTTGTTGCTGGTGTCTGTGCTGGGGATGTGTCTCTTCTTTCTTATCTCCAATCAACAATCATATCAGGGTATCAAGCTTGTAGAGCTTGTTGATGGTGTCTGTGCTGGGGATGAGTCTCTTCTTCTTTCTTATCTCCACTCAATAATATCAGGGTATCAAGTTTGTAGAGCTTGTTGATGGTGTCTGTGCTGGGGATGAATCTCTTCTTATCTCCACTCAACAATCATATCAGGGAATCAAGTCTTTAGAGGTTGTTGATGGTGTCTGCTGGGGATGAGTCTCTTCTTCTTTCTTATCTCCACTCAATAATATCAGGGTATCAAGTTTGTAGAGCTTGTTGATGGTGTCTGTGCTGGGGATGAATCTCTTCTTCTTTCTTATCTCCACTCAACAATCATATCAGGGTATCAAGTCTGTAGAGCTTGTGGATGATGTCTGTGCTGGGGATGAGTCTCTTCTTCTTTCTTATCTCCACTCAACAATCATATCGGGGTATCAAGTCTGTAGAGCTTGTTGATGATGTCTGTGCTGGGGATGAGTCTCTTCTTCTTTCTTATCTCCACTCAATAATATCAGGGTATCAAGTCTGTAGAGCTTGTTGATGGTGTCTGTGATGGGGATGAGTCTCTTCTTCTTTCTTATCTCCACTCAACAATCATATCAGGGTATCAAGTCTGTAGAGTTTGTTGATGGTGTCTGTACTGGGGATGAATCTCTTCTTCTTTCTTATCTCCACTCAACAATCATATCAGGGTATCAAGTCTGTAGAGCTTGTTGATGGTGTCTGTGCTGGGGATGAATATCTTCTTCTTTCTTATCTCCACTCAACAATCATATCGGGGTATCAAGTCTGTAGAACTTGTTGATGGTGTCTGTACTGGGGATGAATCTCTTCTTCTTTCTTATCTCCACTCAACAATCATATCAGGGTATCAAGTCTGTAGAGCTTGTTGATGATGTCTGTGCTGGGGATGAGTCTCTTCTTCTTTCTTATCTCCACTCAACAATCATATCGGGGTATCAAGTCTGTAGAGCTTGTTGATGATGTCTGTGCTGGGGATGAGTCTCTTCTTCTTTCTTATCTCCACTCAATAATATCAGGGTATCAAGTCTGTAGAGCTTGTTGATGGTGTCTGTGCTGGGGATGAGTCTCTTCTTCTTTCTTATCTCCACTCAACAATCATATCAGGGTATCAAGTCTGTAGAGTTTGTTGATGGTGTCTGTACTGGGGATGAATCTCTTCTTCTTTCTTATCTCCACTCAACAATCATATCAGGGTATCAAGTCTGTAGAGCTTGTTGATGGTGTCTGTGCTGGGGATGAATCTCTTCTTCTTTCTTATCTCCACTCAACAATCATATCGGGGTATCAAGTCTGTAGAGCTTGTTGATGGTGTCTGTACTGGGGATGAATCTCTTCTTCTTTCTTATCTCCACTCAACAATCATATCAGGGTATCAAGTCTGTAGAGCTTGTTGATGGTGTCTGTGCTGGGGGTGTGTCTCTTCTTTCTTATCTCCAATCAACAATCATATCAGGGTATCAAGCTTGTAGAGCTTGTTGATGGTGTCTGTGCTGGGGATGTGTCTCTTCTTTCTTATCTCCAATCAACAATCATATCAGGGTATCAAGCTTGCAGAGCTTGTTGATGGTGTCTGTGCTGGGGATGAATCTCTTCTTATCTCCACTCAACAATCATATCAGGGTATCAAGTCTGTAGAGCTTGTTGCTGGTGTCTGTGCTGGGTATGTGTCTCTTCTTTCTTATCTCCAATCAACAATCATATCAGGGTATCAAGCTTGTAGAGCTTGTTGATGGTGTCTGTGCTGGGGATGAGTCTCTTCTTCTTTCTTATCTCCACTCAATAATATCAGGGTATCAAGTTTGTAGAGCTTGTTGATGGTGTCTGTGCTGGGGATGAATCTCTTCTTATCTCCACTCAACAATCATATCAGGGTATCAAGTCTGTAGAGCTTGTTGATGGTGTCTGTGCTGGGGATGAGTCTCTTCTTCTTTCTTATCTCCACTCAATAATATCAGGGTATCAAGTTTGTAGAGCTTGTTGATGGTGTCTGTGCTGGGGATGAATCTCTTCTTATCTCCACTCAACAATCATATCAGGGTATCAAGTCTGTAGAGCTTGTTGATGGTGTCTGTGCTGGGGATGAATCTCTTCTTCTTTCTTATCTCCACTCAACAATCATATTAGGGTATCAAGTCTGTAGAGCTTGTTGATGATGTCTGTGCTGGGGATGAGTCTCTTCTTCTTTCTTATCTCCACTCAATAATATCAGGGTATCAAGTCTGTAGAGCTTGTTGATGGTGTCTGTGCTGGGGATGTGTCTCTTCTTTCTTATCTCCAATCAACAATCATATCAGGGTATCAAGTCTTTAGAGCTTGTTGATGATGTCTGCTGGGGATGAGTCTCTTCTTCTTTCTTATCTCCACTCAATAATATCAGGGTATCAAGTTTGTAGAGCTTGTTGATGGTGTCTGTGCTGGGGATGAATCTCTTCTTCTTTCTTATCTCCACTCAACAATCATATCAGGGTATCAAGTCTGTAGAGCTTGTGGATGATGTCTGTGCTGGGGATGAGTCTCTTCCTTTTTCTTATCTCCACTCAACAATCATATCGGGGTATCAAGTCTGTAGAGCTTGTTGATGATGTCTGTGCTGGGGATGAGTCTCTTCTTCTTTCTTATCTCCACTCAATAATATCAGGGTATCAAGTCTGTAGAGCTTGTTGATGGTGTCTGTACTGGGGATGAATCTCTTCTTCTTTCTTATCTCCACTCAACAATCATATCAGGGTATCAAGTCTGTAGAGCTTGTTGATGGTGTCTGTGCTGGGGATGTGTCTCTTCTTTCTTATCTCCAATCAACAATCATATCAGGGTATCAAGTCTTTAGAGCTTGTTGATGGTGTCTGCTGGGGATGAGTCTCTTCTTCTTTCTTATCTCCACTCAATAATATCAGGGTATCAAGTTTGTAGAGCTTGTTGATGGTGTCTGTGCTGGGGATGAATCTCTTCTTCTTTCTTATCTCCACTCAACAATCATATCAGGGTATCAAGTCTGTAGAGCTTGTGGATGATGTCTGTGCTGGGGATGAGTCTCTTCTTCTTTCTTATCTCCACTCAACAATCATATAGGGGTATCAAGTCTGTAGAGCTTGTTGATGATGTCTGTGCTGGGGATGAGTCTCTTCTTCTTTCTTATCTCCACTCAATAATATCAGGGTATCAAGTCTGTAGAGCTTGCTGATGGTGTCTGTGCTGGGGATGAGTCTCTTCTTCTTTCTTATCTCCACTCGACAATCATATCAGGGTATCAAGTCTGTAGAGTTTGTTGATGGTGTCTGTACTGGGGATGAATCTCTTCTTCTTTCTTATCTCCACTCAACAATCATATCAGGGTATCAAGTCTGTAGAGCTTGTTGATGGTGTCTGTGCTGGGGATGAATATCTTCTTCTTTCTTATCTCCACTCAACAATCATATCGGGGTATCAAGTCTGTAGAACTTGTTGATGGTGTCTGTACTGGGGATGAATCTCTTCTTCTTTCTTATCTCCACTCAACAATCATATCAGGGTATCAAGTCTGTAGAGCTTGTTGATGGTGTCTGTTGGGGATGAGTCTCTTCTTCTTTCTTATCTCCACTCAATAATATCAGGGTATCAAGTTTGTAGAGCTTGTTGATGGTGTCTGTGCTGGGGATGAATCTCTTCTTATCTCCACTCAACAATCATATCAGGGTATCAAGTCTGTAGAGCTTGTTGATGGTGTCTGTGCTGGGGATGAATCTCTTCTTCTTTCTTATCTCCACTCAACAATCATATCAGGGTATCAAGTCTGTAGAGCTTGTTGATGATGTCTGTGCTGGGGATGAGTCTCTTCTTCTTTCTTATCTCCACTCAACAATCATATCGGGGTATCAAGTCTGTAGAGCTTGTTGATGATGTCTGTGCTGGGGATGAGTCTTTTCTTCTTTCTTATCTCCACTCAATAATATCAGGGTATCAAGTCTGTAGAGCTTGTTGATGGTGTCTGTGCTGGGGATGAGTCTCTTCTTCTTTCTTATCTCCACTCAACAATCATATCAGGGTATCAAGTCTGTAGAGCTTGTTGATGGTGTCTGTACTGGGGATGAATCTCTTCTTCTTTCTTATCTCCACTCAACAATCATATCAGGGTATCAAGTCTGTAGAGCTTGTTGATGGTGTCTGTGCTGGGGATGAATATCTTCTTCTTTCTTATCTCCACTCAACAATCATATCGGGGTATCAAGTCTGTAGAGCTTGTTGATGGTGTCTGTACTGGGGATGAATCTCTTCTTCTTTCTTATCTCCATCAACAATCATATCAGGGTATCAAGCTTGTAGAGCTTGTTGATGGTGTCTGTGCTGGGGATGAATCTCTTCTTATCTCCACTCAACAATCATATCAGGGTATCAAGTCTGTAGAGCTTGTTGATGGTGTCTGTACTGGGGATGAGTATCTTCTACTCTTCTTATCTCCACTCAACAATCATATCAGGGTATCAAGTCTGTAGAGCTTGTTGATGGTGTCTGTCCTGGGGATGAATCTCTTCTTCTTTCTTATCTCCACTCAACAATCATATCAGGGTATCAAGTCTGTAGAGCTTGTAGATGGTGTCTGTGCTGGGGCTGTGTCTCTTCTTCTTTCTTATCTCCACTCAACAATCATATCAGGGTATCAAGTCTGTAGAGCTTGTTGATGGTGTCTGTACTGGGGATGAATCTCTTCTTCTTTCTTATCTCCACTCAACAATCATATCAGGGTATCAAGTCTGTAGAGCTTGTTGATGGTGTCTGTGCTGGGGATGAATCTCTTCTTATCTCCACTCAACAATCATATCAGGGTATAAAGTCTGTAGAGCTTGTTGATGGTGTCTGTGCTGGGGATGTGTAGAGCTCACCAATGGATGAGTCAATACAGTCAATGATGTAGTTTGGGGTTGTTGCAGGTTGACATCTAGTACATAGTAGGAAAATACTGGACTCCTTATTTTATAAATTCCACAACTACTGACCTTGATGGAAAGAAGACCTTTTTGGAGAGGGGACAAAATTTCCACTTAGAATGTATAATGGTGCAGGAACACCCTTTCTAAGATTCCACCATTCCACCATATTGTTACATCAATTTTAATTCCCCTTACATTTATTCAAAATATTCTATGATATTTAATATTTATATAAAACAGAATATTTATTCCTTTTTATATTTTCACTCCTTTTGTAATATTTATTGTACATATATCTTTATTGCTTATTGGAGCGGGAGAGGACCTAGACGAAGACTGCGGATCGCAACCTACAAGGAAGACAAGAATAAATAAACACAATAACTTTAAAAGGTAATTTATTTTTATTTAATTTTATTTATGTGCTTTGAATATGGAAACCCGCTCGGGAAACGTGTATAACACCAAGAAGGAATAAACCAAGGTCGACGACCCTGCAAAGCTGCAACTTGGTGCAACAATTGGTAGAGATGCTGGTTTTGAACCAGTTGCTTTGAACCCCAATATAGAAATTCCGAAATATGGTGGGACAGAAGACCCTCGCCCATGGATAGAATCCCTTGAAGAGATTGGTTTCCTCTATCATTGGGCAGACTACTTAATTGCCCGTTATGCCGCCATGAACATGATGGGAAGTGCTAAAACCTGGTTGAATTTACACAAAGCTAGTTTCACGAGCTGGGAAAATATTAAAATCCGCCTCATTCAGGATTTTTCTCTGGACGCGAATAAATAATAACTTAGAATGAAGCTCAACAGAATGCAATACTGGAATGGACCAGCAATCAGGTTCGCGGAAGACATCCTAGTATTGTGCCACAAGGTTGACTCCGCAATGGAAGTAGAAACAAAAATTGAACATGTTATTGGAGGACTGAAAAAAGAGTACTCATTCGCGCCCTACCTGAACCCTCCTAAAACGACCGATGAACTTCTTGTCGTGTGCAAGAAAATGGATTCTTTTGAAAAGAAGTATCAGGAACGTGTGGAGAAATCCAGAAACCTATATAACTGTCCACGCTATTCTAGACCCCAACAACAATCGAGGTACGTGCCGCCGACTGCCGCACGAAATTACCAGACCACTCCAAAGCCCCTGTTTCCAATAATTACAAGAACGACTCCCCTCCTACTCCCAGACAGTATCGAAACAAATTTCCCCAGCCCTCTACCCCTAGACGTCCTTATAATCCTAACTTTGTGCCGAAACCAAACCTTCAGAGAAACACCTACAATAAAAGCCAAGAAGTGAGCAAAAATAGGACGGAAGATGGAAGACCAATCTGCTTTAAGTGTAACAAGCCAGGGCACGTGGCCCGTTTTTGTAGGGTCAAGTTTATAAGAATCCTAGAAGAGGATCCAACAGATACCCAAGAGAAGGTCGAAGAGAAATTCCAAATGAATGAAATATCAGAAAAATCAGGACCTCAGCTTTATGCTGATGTATGTCATAGCACACAGACAAATATTCCTACCCGGAATAGATATTCCGTGTTCGAAGATTTAAACTAAGCGTCGCGCCTGAATCTGTCAATCAAAGCAAGTCGACCATAAACGGAATCAAGAAGTTGGACCCTTAATACAAATTAAAATTAATGTGGACACAAGATAGGGACTTTTGAAGCTTTGGTTGATACAGGTGCTGACCTCTCAGTGGTCGACCTCAGAACGGCCCTCGATACAGGCCATGGTATAAGTAAACGCGCAAAAATTTGTGCAGGACCCGATTGAAAAAAAAATTGGACATGGTAGGAAGTTTATTTTTAAATATAAAAATTGATGACAAAGCATTATCGCACAACTTTAAATTGATCAAGGCATTGGTAGAAACAGAGGATGGGGAATATATTATCGAGAAGAGCAGCAAAATGTTTCAAACAAATGGACTTCGTCTAGCAAGAAGCTTGATCCATGTTATAAATAGGGAAACACATATCTGGATAACTAATCCGTATCCTCGTCCGTTAAAAATAATGAAAAACCAAACATTGGCTTTTGGAAGTAGTCTAGCGAAAATAAATGTGAATCGAGAAAGAGAGGTAGAAGAGAACGAAGAACCTAGATTCCAAATAAACGAAAATCTTCACCAAAGGAACAGAAGGAGTTAAACCAAGTTTTAGAAAAGTATGGAGATCTGTTTTCGTCGAGATTAGGGAGAACCAATTTGGCAAAACATCGGATAGACACAGAAGAGGCGAAGCCAATTAAACACAAGCCTTACCGGGTAAGTGCTAAAGAACGAGATATTATAAAAGAGCAAATTGACGAGATGCTTATAGAAGGCATAATTAGGCCATCTTCTAGTCGCTGGTCTTTTCCAGTAATATTGGTCAAGAAGCAAGATGGTAAATACAGATTTTGTGTGGACTACAGAAAACTGAATAATGTAACAGTAAAAGATGTCTATCCGATTCCTAGAATAGACGAAGTTATGGATACTCTCCAAGGATCTAAATACTTCTCAGCAATAGACCTCAGATATGGATATTGGCAAGTTGAAGTCGAAGAAAGAGACAAAGAGAAAACAGCTTTCACTACAGCGCATGGATTATATGAATTCAACATGATGCCTTTTGGACTTTGTAACGCGCCTGCTACCTTTGAGAGAAATATGGAGAATATGCTTGGAAATCTGAGATGGCAAATTTGTTTGTGTTATCTGGATGATGTTATCATATATAGCCCGGATTTTCCAACGCACCTCAAAAGACTTGAAGCTGTTTTTAGATGTTTTCGTGAATCTAATTTAAGGTTAAACGACAAAAAATGCCAATTTGCTTTTGAAGAACTAGAGATTCTCGGCTATATAACGAGCAAACATGGCATAAAACCCGCGGAACATAACATCAAAGCTGTCAGAAATTTTCCTCGGCCCACAAAGGTCAAAGAAGTACAATCCTTTTTGGGAATGTGTTCATATTATAGAAAATTTATCAAATATTTCTCAAAAATTGCTGACCCTTTGACCAACCTTATAAAAAAAGTGTATCATTTACCTGGACAGAAAGACAAGAGGAAGCGTTTCAAACCCTAAAAACAGCACTATTAAGTCCACCAATTTTAGGTCACTTCAATCCAAATGCGCCTACTTATGTTCATACTGATGCGTCCAACATCGGCATAGGTGCAACACTTGTCCAAGACATCGGTGGTGAAGAGAAGGTGATATCATATTTGAGTCGTACCCTAAATAAAGCGGAGCAAAATTATTCAACAGCTGAAAAAGAATGTCTGGCCGTTGTCTGGTCAATGTCAAAATTACGGCCTACCTTTATGGAAGACACTTTAAAATAGTAACAGACCATCACGCCTTATGCTGGCCCAAAAACTTGAAGGATCCAACAGGTCGATTGGCAAGATGGGCATTAAAAATTCAAGAATATGACTTTGATATAATACATATATCAGGAAAGAAGCATCTGGACCCCGATGGCTAATCTAGGGGACCCTTACCAGAAACTGATTGGGATGAGGATTTTGAAAGGCTATTTTCAAATCAAATAACAGACAAAGAGGATAAGTTTATCGAAAGTGTTAAGAAAAACCTTAATGAAAGCAGGCGATCAATTGCGCAAAACTTTAAAGAAGAAGATGGATGCCTCTTTAAGAAAACCCCGAACCCTGAAGGCAGGGCGTGGTTGCTTGTGGTTCCAGAGAAGAAAAAGAGAGAAATTATGAAAGAATATCACAATCATATGTCGAATGGCCATCTGGGTGTCGCCAGAACCATGTACCGAATAAAGAGTAAATACTTTTGGCCATCCATGCTAAGGGATGTCTCAGATTTCGTTAAGACGTGTCACCTTTGCCAAAGTAGAAAAGGCTCAAACCAATTACCTTCTGGACTACTACAGCCCATTCCCCCAGCCAACTTTCTTTTCGAAAGAATTGGAATTGACTTTGTAGGTCCATTGCCATCTTAAAAAAAAAACAGGAAAAAATGGATAATCGTGCTGACGGACTACTACACTAGATATGCAGAAACAAAAGCAGTCTCGGAAGCAACAGTGAAAGAAGTTTCTAAATTTCTAGTAGAGGATATTTTTCTCCGGCACGGAGCCCCACAATATCTTATTAGTGACAGGGGGCTCTCAATTTACCAGTAATTTAATGAAAGAGGTGATGAAAATGTGCAAGATTAAACATTGCTTCACGACGAGCTATCATGCCCAGACTAATGGATTGACAGAACAGTTAAATAGAACATTGATAAATATGCTCAGTATGTATGTGAACACTGATCAGAAGAATTGGGACGAAATACTCCCGTTCATCACTCACGCTTACAATACTACAATTCAGGAAACCACAGGATATTCTCCCTTTTTCCTAATGTTTGGAAGAGAATCCACGTCTCTTTTGGACAACAGGAATATCTCGATGGACATTGACAAGGATGATTATGATGAATACATAAAACATCACTTAGACAAAATAGACAGAACAAGAAAATTAGTTATTAACAACAAAATAAAGACTCAAGAAAGAACGAAAAAGGACTATGACAAGAAACACATGGAAAGAAGCTACGAACCAGGAGAATTAGTAGCAGTTTGGACACCAATTAGGAAAATAGGAAAGTGTGAGAAACTTCTGAGAAAATATTTGGTCCATATAGAATATTAAAAAAGATGTCTAGCGTCAATTATCTAATCGAACCGAAAGGTAATCCGGGCCAAGACCCTCTGATAGTTCATGTTTCAAGAATCAAGCCTTATTATGAGAGAATGGATGAGGTCATTCACGAGGATGTGACAACCTCTGGAGAGGGGGAAGTGTGACATCAATTTTAATGCGCCTTACATTTATTCAAAATATTCTATGATATTTAATATTCATTTAAAACAGAATATTTAGATTATCATCATTCCTTTTTATAGTTTCATTCCTTTTGTAATATTTATTGTACATATATCTTTATTGCTTATTGGAGCGGGAGAGGACCTAGACGAAGATTGCGGATCGCAACCTACGAGGAAGACAAGAATAAATAAACACAATAACTTTTAAAGGTAATTTATTTTTATTTAATTTTATTTATTTACTTTTATTCATTTGCTTTGAATATGGAAACCCGCTCGGAGGGGAAACGTGTATAACACCAAGAAGGAAGAAACCAAGGTCGACGACCCTGCAAAGCTGCAACTTGGTGCAACAATATATAAGCAGAATTATACAATACAGTATTAGAGCTCTAAAGAAGCAGTCTGGTAGATTAAATTGGTGAAACTGCTGGGAGGGTTCACCACTGATGAACCAAGCTCTCTAAATATTTTTTTTTATTGCAAGAAGGACAATAGGAATTTGTTTTATGCTTAAAATAAACTTGCATGCTTAAATGTTTTTCTTTCTTTTAAATAATTAATATGCTGATAAGGCACAATTTGGATTACAGATAATAAACATAAGGTACAGTAGAACTACCTCTCTGTAAAGGACGACACCTAGTTACAGAGCCAAAGTTTACTTTAGGGAGAGGTGTCCTCTTACTGGAGAGTCGCTAAATACAGTAGAACTACCTGTCTGTAAAGTACAACACCTAGTTAAAGAGCCAAAGTGTCCTTTAGGGAGAGGTGTCCTCTTACTGGAGAGTTACTAAATACAGTAGAACTATCACTCTGTAAAGGACAACACCTAGTTACAGAGACAAAGTGTCCTTTAGGGAGAGGTGTCCTCTTACTGGAGAGTTGCTAAATACAGTAGAAATACCTATCTGTAGAGGACAACTTCTAGTTACAGAACCAAAGTGTCCTTTAGGGAGAGGTGTCCTCTTACTGGAGAGTTGCTAAATACAGTAGAACTACCTCTCTGTAAAGGACAACACCTAGTTACAGTACCAAAGTGTCCATTGGGGAGATGTGTCCTCTTACTGGAGAGTTCCTAAATACAGTAGAACTACCTCTCTGTAAAGGACAACACCAAGTTACAGAACCAAAGTGTCCTTTAGGGAGAGGTGTCCTCTTACTGGAGAGTTGCTAAATACGGTAGAACTACCACTTTGTAAAGGATAACACCTAGTTACAGAACAAAATTGTCCTTTAGGGAGAGGTGTCCTCTTACTGGAGAGTTACTAAATACAGTAGAACTACCTCTCTGTAAAGGACAACACCTAGGTACAGAGCCAAAGTGTCCATTAGGGAGAGGTGTCCTCTTACTGGAGAGTTGCTAAATATAGTAGAACTACCTCTCTGTAAAGGATAACACCTAGTTACAGAGCCAAAGTGTTTTTTAGAAAGAGGTGTCTTCTTACTGGAGAGTTGCTAAATACAGTAGAACTACCTCTCTGTAAAGGACAACACCTAGTTACTGAGTCAAAGTGTCCTTTAGAGGGAGAGGTGTCCTCTTACTGGAGAGTTGCTAAATACAGTAGAACTACCTCTCTGTAAAGGACAACACCTAGTTACAGAGGCAAAGTGTATTTTAGGGAGAGGTGTCCTCTTACTGGAGAGTTGCTGAATACAGTAGAACTACCTCTCTGTAAAGGACAACACCTAGTTACAGAGGCAAAGTGTATTTTAGGGAGAGGTGTCCTCTTACTGGAGAGTTGCTAAATACAGTAGAACTACCTCTCTGTAAAGGACAACACCTAATTACAGAGGCAAAGTGTTTTTTAGGGAGAGGCGTCCTCTTACTGGAGAGTTGCTAAATACAGTAGAACGACCTCTCTGTAAAGGACAACACCTAGTTACAGAGGCAAAGTGTATTTTAGGGAGAGGTGTCCTCTTACTGGAGAGTTGCTAAATACAGTAGAACTACTTATCTGTAAAGGACAACACCTAGTTACAGAGGCAAAGTGTATTTTAGGGAGAGGTCTCCTCTTACTGGAGAGTTTCTAAATACAGTAGAACTACCTCTCTGTAAAGGACAACACCTAGTTACAGAGGCAAAGTGTATTTTAGGGAGAGGTGTCCTCTTACTGGAGAGTTGCTAATTTGTAACAATTAATAGATAAAAATACATTTTAAAAAAGCTTTTATTTAAATTCACTAAAAAATAAAATATTGTATCTTCTATCATTAAGCAATTAGATGTATCTGAGTGAAAATAAAAGCGGCGATCATCATGAATTTCAAACCTAATGTGATTTAATATGTAGCAGCTGATTTTTATAAGTGTTTGTCATATTTTTACCTCTTCTCTAAATATGATCGCCGCTTTTATTTTCACTCAAATACATCTGTAGAGGCCACTCCTGGGGCCTCCACAAAGTTCACCCACAGTATCAAAGAGAAAGCTGGTGGACAATGAGGAAGCTGCCTCGACATCATTGTCAAACCAGCCCATCTCTTCACCTCCTTTTTATTTCTAATTTTTGTATATAAATTATAATAAATTTCCTTTTTCTTTTAAATAAGCAGCTTTTTTTTATATTTTAAAATAATATTTCGAATGATAATTTTATTATAATTTTTATTTTTTTATTTTTCAAAAAAAAAATCTTTTTTTTATCACAGAGGGTGACCAGATAAAGATTTATTATTTTTATTTTTTATTTTTTTTTCGGTCACCCTGAGAGAAAAAAGTTAGTCACAGGGGGCCGGTCTTAGAGCAGAGATAAGAGGGTGAAGCTCGTGAAAAATCAACCAAAAATGTAGTTCTACAAGATTTTAGTGGAAGTAATTTCCCAGCCTTCCAACTGAAGCACTAAGTTAAGTATCTTTCAATAATGATTTTTTAACAGATATATTCTTGTGAATTTTCCCATTCTATCCTCATTGCCCGTTTCATTTATTTTATTCTTATCTTTGTGTGACTGTTCTAATAAATAAATAAATATATTGTAGTCTTAATCAAAATTTATAGTTGTCCTTTTTTTAACCCCAGTGCGCGCAGGATACATGCAAATTATACCTTTTTACATAGCAGGATGTAATATTTCGTGAACTCCCTGAGAATGAAAGAGCCTCATGGATTTCGGGACGAAAGCGTCAGAAATCGGCTCATCAATGACGCCTTCAACGTGGGACGACCAATTCCAAATAAGGCCACGAAAAGTTCACGGTAAAATAACACCCTGCTGTTTAAAACATGTAACTTGTAAAATCCTGTCTGAGGCATAAACTAATAGATAAAGTGTGCTAGTTGGAGGCTACGGAAAATCCAGTCAAGAATGGTAAAGACCACGAGGCGGCCAACCACGTGGAGAAATGGATCCTGCCATTTCTTGAGGTAAGATTTGGTACATTTGTGGGAATACTTTCTTAAGGCCGCAGTTGTCTACTTACATTTAGTTTTATTAGGTATTATTTAGTTTATTTTTTGTTTCTTGAATGAATTTAGGCATATATTGTTTAATTAAAAAGGCATATTTTAGATCAAAATATCATTTATTTTCCAATATTTTAGTTGGCTGAACGCCAATCTTTATTAAGATATTATGAGCATTCTGAAAATTAACAGTAACGCCAATTTTATATTTAAAATTATTTGTACTATGTGTAAAAGATTTTCGCATAAAAATAACAAAATATATAAAAAGGAAATGTTAAACTACAATTTTTTTAAACTAAAAACACAGAGCGCAAATAAGCATAAATGTAAAATTGTGAAATTTAAAATAAAACATAAGTAAAAATTTGAACAAATCCATATGAACGTCGTTTTAGCCAATTGTGAAACATTATAACCACCATTTATTTTATTTATTTAACAGTTTGGAGAGACACGCCATATCCACAATTTGGATAATTGCGTGTATATATTTTTAAATTATATACAATTAATACAATTGAACATTGGAAATCATTAAAATTAAGCGTTCGATGCCAAATTTTACATATAGCAATTATAAGTAGTAGCTTGAAATATGTACAGTCAACACTTTCGCCTCAAAATATACATCCTGCAGAATCTATTAAACTTGATGTATTGGTCTTTATTGCAAGCAGTTTGTTTTGTATTGGTCAGGTAAAGTTGGTTTTCTTCCCTTGGATCAGAAGTTAATAGACAGTTTTTCAGAAGGTGTTCAGAGGTTTGTTGTTCGTTTCCACGAGTGCATGCAGGTGAACAAATTTTGCCAATTCTAAACAAATATGTGTTGAAGTCACCATGTCCAGTAAAAAAATTGAACGTTATAGAAGTTGGGTTGAACATAGAACATAGAATTCTAAATCTAGTATTACCCATACTTTTAAAAAGGACCATGATTGAAAACACTGCATCATTTTGTAATCTATTTTTTAAATCATATATTGTCAACAACTGTATTTCCTTTTTTTTAACAAGGTACACCAGTTTAGAGTATTTGAGATCTCAATTTTTTTTATTTTGTGTTTATTAGTTAACAATCTTAAAAATTTCGTTATATTAGCTGGTAGATAGAAAATTACAAGGAAAATTTTTTAGCGGGAAAACGCTAAGAATCTGAAATAAACAACCATGGGAAAGCAAATAAAGATATCCATCAATGTCAAATTCTAGACTTCCCCCCCCCCGCAAGTTTGATTGACAAGTCGGCGAGACCCTAAGGGTTTCAAGAGAACCGCTTTCCCGCCTACAAGGAAACCTTTAACAATGGACAGTCTAGACCGAGCGCTTGGTGTGAAAGGTACGTTTTGCAAATGCCTTGGCCTTTAGGCCATGGCCTGGCTCTATGCCTGCCACATATTCCTTCCATTTCTTTTATTTATCTATTCATTTTAATTTAATATAATATTCTAATAGTATAATATGCCAAATATAATTTAAAAACAATTTTTGTACAAGTCATTATGACAAGATATTTTTATGGATGCCAGTATGGCCAATTTTATAGTAAAAGTATATCGCAACGCAATTCTCTTGTGCAAAATATTTTATTACCATTTAGATTACAGTTATGTATAATAATTTATTTACTCCATTATTTATTTTAATTTACTTTAGTTTTTTTTTATTTTTTCAAGTTACTTTAGTTTATGCAAACAAGACGTTTGTTCAAATATAGTTTTAGATAAAAACGTGTTCCAATAAACGACTAGAGTATACAATTTTTTATTTTAACAGTGTAGATGATCTCTTAAACTGGTCTTGTAATTTAATTTTAATGCATGGGAATCTTAAACTGGTATTGTAATTTTCTTTTATTGACAAGCATAGTAGCGAGTACGCAAAATAGTATTTTATGATCCTGTAGAACTGTATATTCTTATTTGTAAGTCCTCGTGGAGGGAAAAAGGCTTAAGATATAGTAACTATTGATAGAAAGGTGCGTTTTACGCGAAGCTACGGCCTTTAGACCATAGTCTGGCTCTATGCCTGCCACATATTTTACCAATTTCCTTTATTTAACTATTTATTTTTGATTTAGTACAATATTCCAATAGTATAATATGCCAAAATATATTTTAAAACATTTGTTAATGTCATTATGACAAGATACTTTGTTGGATTCCAGTATGGTTAGTTTATCGAAGCGCAAATCCTTGTCTAAAATAAATGTCTTATTGCCATTTTAGATTAAAGTTATGTATAGTGATTAATTTTTTTTTACGCATTATTTTAAATATTTTAAGTTACTTTAGTTTATGCAAGAAATATGTTTGTTCAATTATACAGTTTTAGATAAGACATGTTTTTACAATATTTTTTTATTTTAATAGCGTAGATGACCTTAAACTGGTCTTGTAATTTTATTTTTGCATGGACATACTATCTTGTGCAGATAGTAATCTGTGATTCTGTAGAATTGTATATTCTCATTTGTAACTCTTCGTGGAGGGAAATGCGTGACAATAGTATAGCGACTATTGACAGAAAAACCTTCTTTGTACAGATTATTAGCCTTTTTTTTATTTGAGTCACCTTTGATTATATTTTTTTTGCATGTGTCACGCACATTACAAATAGTTACTGCATATAATTTTATCTCTCCCATTTATAGGTGTATTTATATTTTATTATTTAGTTATTATCGTATTCAATCTAATAGCGATTTTATAGTATGATAATCCATGTACAGAATTTGGTGGGGAAGGTTTTCCTTTTTTAATGAAAGTAGTGAAATTTGTTGTTTCTTTTCTTTAACTCCAGCCAAAGAACGAAATCATTTTTTTTATCCTGCATCTTTTGGAAGCTAATAGCATTATTTCAGAATTAAACGCAATATGCAAACTTAGCAATTTATCAGATATATAGTTCCAGGTAACCTTAGATAAACAGTGATAGAGAACCTTGCACCTCGTGTATGTTTGCACTTGACTGGTTTTGATAAGCCCTTCCAGAAAATATATCTATACGCCCACCTTTCAGATTGTTTGGCAGCAGAGGCCTGTAACAAAAGCAAAGCTTATAGTATCATTTAAGACATCGTTTTAAAATATCTTCCTCAAATTGTGTCCACTGTCTGGCAGAGATCCCATTCCTGACTGATTTTATCGAATCAAGATTGATTAAATATGAATTGGACCAACTAAGCGAGGAAGACCAACGAACATTCAGTCCACATTCTCCTTCAATAATAAATTGATTTTTAAGAACAAGAATGGAAGATATGTTTTCTAATACAAGTGATCACTTTCGTCTCTTTTTCCCTTTGGGCATTCCAAAATATTTCCGCCCTGACTTTTACAATGTGCAATTCGTTACTGGACATTGAAATTTCGGAGATTTTCTGTTTCGAATAGGAGCCATAGACGATCCGGGATGTTTATGTGGAAAGAGAGAGCAGGATTCCAGTCATCTGCTTCTTGAGTGCCCAATCTTCCAGAGCTACAGAAACCGGGAAAACATCAAATGCAAGGATCTTTTTATGTTTGTAAATAGTAGGGACTCGTATTTTAAATTTAGAAAATTCTGTAAATATATCTATGATTTTCTCTCTTGGTTAAAAAAACCTTAATTACTACCTATCTGTATATTTTTGGTTTGTTTATTTTGTTGGTTGTGATGTAAAATCAAGAATGATTTTAATGTCCTCTTTCTTATCTTTTCAAATCTTGTAATTATTTTTTTTTTTTTGTAATATAGTATCTGAATTTAGTGTTGTTATTGACGCAAGCATCCCTTGTAGGGATATCGCGTCTGATTTGATAAATAAATAAAAAATAAATAAAAAATCATAGCAGACTTAAAACTCGTTTCAACATCGGCTTTCGTAGTTTTATGAAACGTGGTATTTAGAGCAAGGTGACCTGCAGCAAAGACTACATTTCTGGGAGGTAGAGAGTAGATCTTGAAGATTAAGAAGGATATCTTGCGTAGTTTTAAACAATGAATGTCGGAGCATGCAATTTAGTCTGTAAAATTGGACATTACTCAGTAATTTGAGTCAAAAGGCGATCCATTAATTAAGATTATAAAAAAGGGCGTACCTGGATCTGTAAAAGAAAAAAAAAAAAACAATTTTTTTATCAAAATATTTCGAGAGATTGCTCCCTCAGTAAGCTTTGAAGATACTCACGAAGGTGGACGTGAGGGAAGAACAACATACAATATAATATCCCGATGGACGCCATCGAGCGCAAGACCACGTGACGTGAACCAATTGAAGAGTGGGTCATTGTGGTGGGATGTGAAGAGAATATTTGAAATATATGCATCAGTTATAAAATACAGAGATGTATTCTATCTATATCCATCTGCAAGGCTGATGCACCTGATTCGCTCAGATTTTCCAAGATTGACTAACCGGCATGCCAAGTTAATCTACGCGAGATATAGTTGTGCCAACCTGCACCTTCTCAGATGTGTCTAGGCTCGGTTCACCTCTGACATACCACGAGAAACCACTGCGACAGCCATGTCTTAACGAGATAAATGTTTAGTACCATAACGATATATATATTTTGAACATTCAATTCCTCATTTTAGTGAGACTTCAATAGGAAAGTGTGCTGTGTCAAACCAGGTCAAGTCAATATACCATAATATCATCGAAGGCGTAAGAGAGATTAGCCTGCAATCGACAGTATTTCCTTTTTTTTACGAACCACCGCGTAGTGAACAAAAGCAATCCTTAGCAGAACGGATAGAACAGTCTAATACAATGATGTTTATTTTATTTTATTTTTTTAGTTGAAGAGTTCAAGCGGGACTAAAGAAAAGAACAATATAGTAGACCCTGATGTATGTAAAATAAAATGCGTGTAAAACAAACCCTTCCCATAGATAGGCACACTAGGTAAATTAATCTTTATGTTTATATATAGTGTTTTATCATAACTGGCGATGGCCATAGTCACTTAAGTGAACATTAAGAAAGTGTATATATAGAAAGCTGTATAAGAAACAGTCAGTTCGAAAAATTTTATTATGTATTAAATGGGACAGATCAAATTAAGCAGAATTTTTCTTTTATAGAATTTTTT
Organism: Cordylochernes scorpioides; assembly: GCA_030710605.1. Classification (NCBI taxonomy): domain Eukaryota; kingdom Metazoa; phylum Arthropoda; class Arachnida; order Pseudoscorpiones; family Chernetidae; genus Cordylochernes; species Cordylochernes scorpioides. Next base: position 48,205,228 of record CP092870.1, on the reverse strand, counting down.
TTTATGAAACCTTAAATTTTGAAATTTTATGTTAAAATTTTCAAATTTTCTCATGTCAATGCATATTGTAAGTGTAGACAATCAGTTTTGTTTAATATTAGCAATTAGGTGTAACCCATTTGGCACAAATATTCAAGTTTTGGGCAAAATTTTGTTTTATTAAGATTAGATGTATTTAGAATAAGATATTATTTGATCAAGAAGCGACTGGAGAACCAGACGCTCTTTAGTGGCCATTAGGTGGTAACTTTCCAGTTATGAACAACGACTTAGTACTTCAGTATGGTGCATACTTTACAGTAGGATCGGTGGCGCAAGCAGCTAAATAGATGTATAGGTATAGCTGGGCGACATCAAGTTTACTCCAGAGCCACACAACAACTCCAGAGAAAGATGTACTGCCGAGGTCGGAGTAGTGTTTGGAGGCGGGCTGTGTGTGTTCTTAGTGACGTCCAAGGTTGGGTATACGAGCCATCGTATGACGCTCAATAATCCCTTGAATTGAGATTAAGTAGACATAGACAATCAGAAGCCAGGTAGTTGAGAGCAGTGGTGTAGCAGAGTGTAGGTTTCCACATTAGTACAGAAATCGGTTGGGTATATATATATAGACGCCCTATAATTCCATATTCTAGAACTATTGCGTGTTACCTACAGTCAGCAAGTAGGATGAAGTTGTTGCACTGGTGGTGTAGAGTGGGTGCTGTGACTGGAGCGTATTTGAGGAGGGAAGGTCAGTCAATAGGATCTTATCAGTGGAGGAAGCGTCTCCAATTTTGTCTGTGGCCTTCATGAGTTGAATGTCCTATTCTTTGTCGCTCTAATTAGTAAATTGTCCTATTAAATTATCTTTGCAGTGCTACTAGGTGTTGAGGCAAAGACAATTTAGAGACTTTGATATTTACAATTCTTTTAAGGTTAGGTTAGCTTACAGTTGAGACTGATATCAGTCATTGATTAGAGTTTGTTCAGAGATTGTATAAGGCATAAGATAGTTTTTAACAAAGGGCATTTAGTTCCCATGTAGTATTTCAATATTTCTTTGATAATAAAGTCCTAAAGGTTATTTAATATTATAGTGATTTGATAATGATATTATTATAGTATTTTGGTTTTTATGATAGAGTCTAACTTTAGTTTGAATGCGATCGTGAATGGAATGAGTGAATGTAATGATCAATGAATGAGACCACAAAGTTAAAGTCTAACATACTGTTAATCCAAAGATACATTTAGAATAGTGTTAGGGAATTTTAATAGGATCGATTTTATTTTTGATTTCAAATTTGTTAGGGTTATAAGCCTCTCAGGACAATGCAATTCTCAAATTAGAAAATAGTCGCTCCTTTAGTTAGGCTTCCTTCGGGAATATGAGTTTTTTTTTGTTAACTTTTGATATGTGTGAGACTTTGGTCGACTTAGCGGGTTTTCACCGGCGCACCAGATGGCTACATACAATTCAATTAAATCAATGTAGGGTTTGATAACTGGGTGGTATCTGGTTTCAAACCCTAGTAGGGGAAGTATGCGCTATGGGTATGCTTCCTTCCATACGGATAACGTTAGTGGTAAAAGACTGAGTTAGGGTGGGTTTTGCAAGTCGGGGACTTGATCGGTTCTATGCACTGACCCATTTGTTGGGTCTGATACCATTAATAGGGACGCGCGAGGTTTCGTAGTGTCTTCAGACGACTGACACGAGGACTCTTCGGCGAGGGTATCAATAAGTGCAGAATAGGCCAGTTAATCACGCCACGGGCTTTGTGCTGGACGTGAGGTCTTTGGCATTTCGGGCTTTGTGCTGAATGTCGTATTTACTCGTACACTGGCTATGAACCATGATGAGTTGGATGATGTGTTCATCCTGGAGAACCAACCCAGCCCAGTCAGTCTTTATAAAGGACTCCCTACCAGACGTACCATGGTAGTACATTGATAAAATACTATTTTATTAGGTATTAAACAAGTCTAGAGCTTGATCATGTTAGTTTAAATTAGTTAGTAGTAAACCCATATAGAATTGGACATGTTTCAACGAAAAAGGCATGGAACTGATAGAGATAAATTTTGACTGACAGGCACCGTGTTAAGTCGATGTGAAGTCACCAGTTTTTTTTTTTTCATTATTGGCTCTTTTACTTTTTTTTTTCCAGATTGAATTCATTTTAGTTCACGTTTGAATTCATTATTTTTTATTTATTTAATTTTAGTGGTCTTGGCGGGGAAGGACTGTAGAGGCCACTCCTGGGGCCTCCACAAAGTTCACCCACAGTATCAAAGAGAAAGCTGGTGGACAATGAGGAAGCTGCCTCGACAAGAAAGAAGAGGACTTCGAGCATTCTTCATTGTCAAACCAGCCCATCTCTTCACCTCCTTTTTATTCCTAATTTTTGTATATAAATTATAATAAATTTCCTTTTTCTTTTAAATAAGCAGCTATTTTTTTATATATATTTTAAAATAATATTTCGAATGATAATTTTATTATAATTTTTATTTTTTTATTTTTCAAAAAATTTTCTTTTTTTTATCACAGAGGGTGACCAGATAAAGATTTATTATTATTTTTTTAAATTTTTTTTCGGTCACCCTGGGAGAAAAAAGTTAGTCACAGGGGGCCGGTCTTAGAGCAGAGATAAGAGGGTGAAGCTCGTGAAAAATCAACCAAAAATGTAGTTCTACAAGATTTTAGTGGAAGTAATATCCCAGCCTTCCAACTGAAGCACTAAGTTAAGTATCTTTCAATAATGATTTTTTAACAGGTATATTCTTGTAAATTTTCCCATTCCATCCTCATTGCCCGTTTCATTTATTTTATTCTTATCTTTGTGTGACTGTTCTAAGAAATAAATAAATATATTGTAGTCTTAATCAAAATTTATAGTTGTCCTTTTTTTTTAACCCCAGTGCGCGCAGGATACATGCAAATTATACCTTTTTACATAGCAGGATGTAATATTTCGTGAACTCCCTGAGAATGAAAGAGCCTCATGGATTTCGGGACGAAAGCGTCAGAAATCGGCTCATCACATCTAATTGCAATGACAGAAAATACAATATTTTCTTTTTTCTTTTTAATTCATTTAAATAACTTTTTTTTTAATGTTTTTTTTTTAAATCTATTAATTATTTAGTTAGTTTTTAGTTGTGAATTTACAGAACTTAGAATCAAAAGTTCACTGGGGATTAGGCCTTAAATAGACGGAAACCTGCTCGCGGCGGATTGGTCAATGTAAGGGGCGTAACACAAGACTTAAAAATAAATATAGAAATTTGTTCATTTCTGGCCACTCAGACCACCCAGAAATCTGAAAATTTTCCAACATGCATTGTCATCGGGGTATGAAAATTGAACCAAATTTCAGATTCCTACCAACACTTAAAAATACAGTTAAACCTGTTGTGAAGAAATGTAGGGTAGTCGGTTCACAAAACACTGAGCGAGATTCGGTAGAAGAATTCGCTGTGATTCCTTCTACTTCACATACATTCAGGCCAGGTATAGAGTGGCTAGGGAAACACTCGGCCTGAACTAATTTCAAAAGCGCCAGCTCCGCTTCATCGATCTCCTTCACAGAAAGTTCGCCCTTTACTTTCGTTGAAGATCGGAGGTTGTAGATGAATCTTCTAATCCACGCCATCATCCGCACATTTTTTATGAACGAGGAGAAATATTTCATGTACCAATGATCGGTACTCTTAACTGTTGTCACAACAGCAATTTTCTTTCTTTCCGCACAGATTTCTTCTTCATTCAGGTCTTTATACCTGGAAGGCCAAAATTCTTCGGAGAGTTTTAACCAGGAAGGGCCCTCCCACCATCTAGACTGTATCAGTCGGGAGAGGCTACATCCTCTGGAGGGTAAATCAGCTGGATTGCACTCGCTAGGAACATATCTCCAATTTCCAGGATCACTAAGTCTGCATATCTCCTTCACGCGATTCCCGACAAAGGTACCCCACTGATCATCGCGCTTTATCCAAGCGAGGGCTGTTGTGGCATCAGACCAGAATACATTTTTGATATCTTTTAACTCTAGAGCTTCAAAGATCATCTTGTTTAATCGTGCTCCTACAACACAGGCTAAAAGTTCAAGTCGTGGTATCGTAGGTCTCTTGAGAGGAGCGACTCGAGACTTAGCCGCCATCATATGCACTTCAACTTTGTCACCAACCCGAGTCCGAAGGAAGACCACAGCAGCATAAGCTTCACTACTAGCATCAACAAACGTGTGTATCTGCCAGTCCTTCTGCGGTACCATCAATGTATTGAAATTCCTAGGAATTGCCATGCCTTTGTGCAGCTGAAGGTCGTCGAACCATAGGCTTAGTTCATCCTTGTAGTGACGGTCCAATTCATCGTCCCATGCCAACTTTAGAGTCCAAGCTTTTTGCAATAGAATTTTAGGCTTTATTAATATTGGACTCAGAAATCCAATAGGGTCATATATCTGAGCTAAGCAGGACAGGATACTCCTTTTGGTTATCTTGGGGGGTATGGCTACGGGAATTTCACATGACAAACAATCATCCCTTTTATCCCAACATACACCAAGCACTTTAGATATCTCTGCTCTTTCAAAGGGGTAAGTATCGGAGGCCACGTCCAGGCTATGCTCCCAACGGCTTAGCTCCAACCTAGCATTATCCATGATGGACGTTGCGATCAATTTGAGATCTTGTAACTCTTCAAAAGAGTTCACGCTTGTGACTAAATTGTCCACATAAAAGGATTTCTGCAACCTCTGAGCTAACGGTTTATGTTCAGGTCGAACATTAGACAGGTGGTATTCTATTACTGCCCCCAAAATGAAAGGACTACAGTTAACGCCGAAAACGACACGTCTATGTCGGAATACTTCTGTCTTTTCTCTATTTTGGGAATACCATAGAAAACGCAGGTAATCTCTGTCCCTTTCATTCACCTCAATCTGAAGAAACGCTTTCTTAATGTCTGCCACGACACCAAACTTGCCATTTCTAAACCTTAGCATAAGGTTGGGAATCATCTCTATGAGGTTAGGTCCCTTTTCAAGACAGTCATTTAAAGATGGGGATCTATAGACCTTGCTAGAAGCATCAAAGACAGGCCTGATAGGCGTAGTCCCACTGGAGAGTTTCACCACAGGACGATGAGGCAGGTAGAAGGCCTCAGCGTCGTGTTGTTCAGCTGGGACTTTCTCAATTATCCCATCATCCAACCAGCCTCGGAAAATATCATCATAGTCCTCATAAAGATTCAAAGAGATTAATTTCTTTGTCGTCTGTTCTAATCTCTTCATAGCAACCTCCCTGTTGTCCGCGATTTTAGCTTTCTCTACAGTCCACGGGAGGGAAACAACATATCTTCCAGAAACAGAATGTTGGACTGTTTTTAGAAAATGTCGACGCGCCAGTGCGTCTCTCTGATCTCTCTGTTTAACCTCAATAGGATCCATAATGCCAAGAACATCGAGATTCCACAGATTGGTTATACTGCTCTCCGAAATTGTCATCGTTGTGACATGATGAGCGAGTGAAACGTCACTACCTGGCTGACATTCTCCCATTAAAGTCCATCCGAAACGCGTCTGCGACGCAGTCAAGCCATTTGACAACACACAAGATTTCATCATGAAAATAGATCCCAATACATCGCATCCTAGAAGTATTTCAATTTCCATGTCATCCTTTTCAATATCAGGAACCCATAATCTGCGGGTTTGAGTTCTTTCAACCATGGCCCGCGGCTCAATCTTGGTAGGCTACCACAGATTTTTTGTTGGTCAAGAAGCTTCGCAACCATCTTAAAATTCCCCGATGCATGACCCAAATTGACTCTGTATTCTTGGTGGACACTTTCACTAGTATGACCTCCAAACACCACATGTTTAAGTGATTCCTGGCCAATGGGAGATAGTCCGAGATCCTGTGCAGTTTTAGACAAAATATAGGATCGTTGGGAACCTGTGTCAAGGAGGGCACGCACTACTTTTGCCGAAGTCGCACCTTCGACCTTAATCTTCAGAGTCTGTAGCAAAATCAGAGACGAAGCGCTAAGACCGGAGAATGAAACTCCGTTTTCAACTGTAGGAGAAGCGTCACAGTCTTCCACCTGTTCCTTGTCTTCATCCGCTGACTCTCGTGCAGGAGCATTAAGAGGGCATAAAATATCAAGGTGCTTCTTCTTACATCGATTACATTCAGTTATGCGCCTTCTACAATTAGAAGAGATATGACCTGGTTGGAGGCAGGAGAAACAACATTTAGCGTTTTTAATACGCTCTCTTCTTTCTTTAATGCTCATTCTGCGCGCAGCAAGACATTCTGTGTTCTTATGATCTTTATTACAAAAGATGCAATTCTGGGCACGTCCAGCAAAGAGTCCAGAGGCCGTAGGTATCTTAGCAGGATGTGATTGTCTGCCCACGTTTCTATCTTGTTTCAGAGATCTAAGTCCAAACTTGGATCCAGCTAAGGCTCTGTCTTGTTCTGCTGCAGCTTCCTTTTGGAGAAACTCCATAATTAGGTCAACTCTAGTTTGAGTCGAATCATTAGCATCAATCTTGACATCATGGAGGGGGCTTCTTTGCCAAGCCTTCATGAGTTCCTCTGAGAGACATGCCTCAATCATTGGAAATATAAATACAGACATCTGTCTGGCCTCAATCTTTAAGGATTCCAATGCTCTCAAATGAGTCACCAACTCATCATAAAATGAAGTCACCTTCAACTGTTGTTTGGAGGAGCAATCGATCATAAGGCGTATAAGGTCCCTGACATAGACTTGTTGCAACAGTTCAGGCCTTCCAAATCTTTCTGTCAAAGTTTCTATAACTTTGGGGTAATTCTCGGCAGTCAGGGGGTAACTATTAACCAGTTTACTAGCTCTGGTTCCCGGCGACATAGATTGCACAAGATATTGAAACTTGTCGCTGTCTTCTAAAGTAGGATCGACATGTATCTTGTTGAACTGTGCCCACCATCCCAACCAATCTTTTATTTCTCCTGTAAACTTCTTTAATTCTATCTTGGGTAGTTTTACAGTTCTATGGTGTGAGCTAGAAGCGAAGCTCACTTCACTGGTCGTGGGACTGGATGCAGTGATCCTGGGTTCAACAAGAGCGAGACATTTTTTATATATCCTCTTATATCTCTGGGTATATTGCAAGGCTTCCTCATCGTCTTGCTCTAGTTCCGCTTCGCTAACGTCTGAAGTTAGCATGAAGTCTCTTATCTTGCCTTGGATCACAAGAAGCTCACTGTGAGTTTCTTCAATTATCTCTCTATTACATTCAATGTCCTCTACTGGTATCGGTGGAGTACCTGACAGAAGCTCTTCTGTCGTCTTCAAGCTGCGAGTTAGTCGCTTTCTAAGTAAATTTCTATGTCTTTTTAAAATTTCCATTTAAAAAAAAAACACTATAAGCATAAGGTAAACAAAAGGTACTTATCTTAAGTCTTGAACTTGTACTCCGCCGTTAATCCACTTGATCTTGCCTTGTCAGAAGCCCACCCGCGGGGACGCCACTTTGTGAAGAAATGTAGGGTAGTCGGTTCACAAAACACTGAGCGAGATTCGGTAGAAGAATTCGCTGTGATGATTCTTTGTGGGCTGTTGCAAGGATTTAAATAAGATCACTAAATAGCAGAAAGGAGGGGGTAAAAATCTCCTTCTAACTAACTTTATTTAATACATATTAAGAGGACAGTGGAAAACACCCGACTCGGTCGGTACCAAGCCGTGTTCTCATGTTTATGTTGGCGGCTCCTTTGATGCAGGCAGACGCCGCCGGCATGTTTACTGTCACCCAAGCTGTCTGGACGACGGGTGGAGATCCATTATTCCACACCTGTCTATAGCTCCCTATTTTGGTGAGTACCAAGAGGGGGCGCTATAGAGAGGAAGAAATAATTATCTTACTCATTATGTTCAACTTTTTTCTCCGTTATTTTTAGTTGCTTTACAGAAGGCAGAGCGCCATCTGATGGCGCACCAGATGGCGCTCTGCCTTCTGTAAAGCACATGTGCTCCTGGTCAGGATATGCCATTTTTAATATTGATTTCTACACCTGATCTTTTTATCTTTTATTTTTTTATTTCGTTTTTTAATGTGCTAAGCGTATTTACGCAAGTTTGGCCTTAAATACCCATTTCTTGGTTTTTCGGGAAGCCATTGGGATCAAAAAATATTTTTTGGTCACAATGGTTCAGCCTACTCCACGCTGACGAGCGCCAAAAGCGCGAAACGCGTTCGTGGATGGCTTTTCTTGATTTATCAAGAAATTGGGTTGGCCAAATATCAGGGAACAGGCTAAATCAATGTTTAGTTGATTTCTGTTCCACCAGATGGCGCTCTGCCTTCTGTAAAGCACATGTGCTCCGGGTCAGGATATGCCATTTTTAATATTGATTTCTACACCTGATCTTTTTATCTTTTATTTTTTTATTTCGTTTTTTAATGTGCTAAGCGTATTTACGCAAGTTTGGCCTTAAATACCCATTTCTTGGTTTTTCGGGAAGCCATTGGGATCAAAAAATATTTTTTGGTCACAATGGTTCAGCCTACTCCACGCTGACGAGCGCCAAAAGCGCGAAACGCGTTCGTGGATGGCTTTTCTTGATTTATCAAGAAATTGGGTTGGCCAAATATCAGGGAACAGGCTAAATCAATGTTTAGTTGATTTCTGTTCCACCAGATGGCGCTCTGCCTTCTGTAAAGCACATGTGCTCCTGGTCAGGATATGCCATTTTTAATATTGATTTCTACACCTGATCTTTTTATCTTTTATTTTTTTATTTCGTTTTTTAATATATATATATATATATACAAGGGTATTTTTGCATATTGTTTTACTTAAGATATGTTTTTATTTGATTAAGGTATTTACATATTTTACTATTGTTTGCTATATACTAAGATTTATCTTATAGGTTGGAGATTCTATTATTTTAAGTTACAATTATAATGGTTATTGGCTATTACGTATAAGTTACATATATTATTGCTGATATTGTTATCTGGCATTAGGATATATTGTGTTATATGTTTCGGGCAAGTCTATTTTTCTATTGATACTGTTGTGTTTTCTGGATAATAAAGATTCTATGATAAGCCTTTGATATTTGCTGTTTATGTTATCGTAATGTATTATGGGTTCTTCTAATGCGAATGTGTGACCTGTTTCTTTGCAGTGTTGGAAAATTAGGGATCTATTGTCTTGGTTTATTATGTTGCGTTTGTGTTCATATATTCTATTGCTGACTCTCCTTCCTGTCTCCCCCACGTATTTGACTTGGCAGTTATTGCATTCTAAGGAATATATTGCTTCTTTTTTGTTAGTTGGTTTTATGATATTAGAATTATTCTTAGTTAATGGATTTTTAATGATAGAGCCTATGTTAGGGGAATTACTGTAATATGTTTGGATGCCGAAGTTTTTTAAGTAGTTGGCTATTGTTATAGATGTTTGTGAAAATGGAATGTAACATATTGCCCTGTAAATATCAGTGGTTTTGTTAATTGGGTTATTGATTGTTATATTTTTGTGGAAATGTTTTAATATAAAGGTAATTGGGTATCCTGCTTGCTGGAGATTATTTATGATGTTCTGTGTTTCAATCATTTTTGAATTCTGTTGCGAACAATGGGTGTGTATTCTTTTGGTTAGTGTTTTAATTGTGTTTATCTTATGGCTTAATGGGCAATATGAAGTGAAATGTATATAATTTGGTTCGAAACTTGGCTTGTAGTATACGGAGGTTTGCAATCTGTTTTGTGTCCTTGTGATATTAATGTCTAAGAATGGTAGTTTATTGTTATTTTCTACTTCCATTGTAAATTTAATTCTAGGGTGGTAGTTATTTAATGAGGTTAATATGTGATTAACTTTGTTAGCTGTACATATACAGAATATGTCGTCTATGTATCTTTTATATATTATTATGTCTGTGGGGAATTGTGTGGTTATCCATTTGTCTATTGTGTTCATAACTATTTCAGCTAACGGGGAAGATAGTGGGCTGCCCATGGGTGATCCTTTTATCTGTTTATACGATTGTGAGTTAAAATTAAAAATGTTTGATTTTAAAGATATATCTATTAATTCTATTATTTTGTTAATGACTGTTTGGTCTAAACTATTTTCTATTAAAAATGATTTAGTATTTTCTAATATTAGTTGGTGAGGGAGACTAGGATAGAGAGCCTCAAAATCGAAAGATACTATTAAGTGATGGTTTTCTATATTTGTGTTTAAGATTTCTTGTATGAATGTGGGTATGTTTGCTATTGATTGAGTGGGTGTTTGTGTTCTAACTAATGGCTGTAAGAATTTGGTTAAAAATTTAGCTATTGGGGCAATGGGGGATAGATAAAAAGCAACTATTGGTCTTAGCGGTATGTTTTGCTTGTGCATCTTTGGTTTTCCGTATATGTGGGCTTCGGAATCGAAATTGCTAAGGAATGCTTTGTGTTCATCTTCGGTGATTATTTTGGATTTCTTCAACCTATTGACATTCGTTTTTATATTTAAGTAGAATTGGTTTCTCTCTGTATCTGTTAGTGGTGCGAAGGTGGTGCTGTCCTTTAGTATGTCTTCCATTTTGTTTTGGTATTCGGTTTTATCCATTATTATTGTGGTTCCTCCTTTGTCTGCTTGGGTTATGACTATTTCTTTTCTGTTTTTTAAGTTTCTGAGAATATGTTTTTCTCTTGGGTTTCGTAGGGGCTGGTTTGGTGGATGATTTAATGTTCTGGATACTTTTTGTCTTATTTTTTCTTTTTCTTGGGTGTTCAGTCTCGATATCGCTACTTCTATTCCACTAATTATCTTTATGGGGTCGGGTTTAGCAACTGGTCGATATTCTAAACCTTTAGATAATATGGCTATTTCTTCGTGTGTTAATATGGCCTGTGATATATTGACTACTTTTGGTGTTGTTTCATTTTTTAAGAGGTTCGGTTCTTTATATTTGTTAGCCCAATATTTTAGTTTCTTGTCTTGTCTGTTTTTTACGTTGGTTTTCAGTTTCTTTATTTCTGGGATGATTTCGGTTATTATTCTATGGAATTCGGGTTCTGGGATGTGTTGGGATATTAAGCATATGAGGTCCTTGATAGATTTTGACAGAAATCTGATATTCGAATGACATCCTTCTTTTCTGGCTTTTAGTAGTTTTGCTTGGGTTTCTTTTATGATTTTTTCGAGAATGGGTTTTTTACTGGATCTTTTATTCGTAGTGATGGGGGGATAAAATTGGCTTCTATGCATATCTTGTTGAAACTCAAGTGGCTTTGCCATTTAGCTAGCTGTAAAGATTTCTTGCGGAATACTTTCAGATAATAAGTAATATCTTCGGACGTTAAATTCATGGTTTGAAATGGAAGACATACTAAAGGACAGCACCACCTTCGCACCACTAACAGATACAGAGAGAAACCAATTCTACTTAAATATAAAAACGAATGTCAATAGGTTGAAGAAATCCAAAATAATCACCGAAGATGAACACAAAGCATTCCTTAGCAATTTCGATTCCGAAGCCCACATATACGGAAAACCAAAGATGCACAAGCAAAACATACCGCTAAGACCAATAGTTGCTTTTTATCTATCCCCCATTGCCCCAATAGCTAAATTTTTAACCAAATTCTTACAGCCATTAGTTAGAACACAAACACCCACTCAATCAATAGCAAACATACCCACATTCATACAAGAAATCTTAAACACAAATATAGAAAACCATCACTTAATAGTATCTTTCGATGTTGAGGCTCTCTATCCTAGTCTCCCTCACCAACTAATATTAGAAAATACTAAATCATTTTTAATAGAAAATAGTTTAGACCAAACAGTCATTAACAAAATAATAGAATTAATAGATAATCTTTAAAATCAAACATTTTTAATTTTAACTCACAATCGTATAAACAGATAAAAGGATCACCCATGGGCAGCCCACTATCTTCCCCGTTAGCTGAAATAGTTATGAACACAATAGACAAATGGATAACCACACAATTCCCCACAGACATAATAATATATAAAAGATACATAGACGACATATTCTGTATATGTACAGCTAACAAAGTTAATCACATATTAACCTCATTAAATAACTACCACCCTAGAATTAAATTTACAATGGAAGTAGAAAATAACAATAAACTACCATTCTTAGACATTAATATCACAAGGACACAAAACAGATTGCAAACCTCCGTATACTACAAGCCAAGTTTCGAACCAAATTATATACATTTCACTTCATATTGCCCATTAAGCCATAAGATAAACACAATTAAAACACTAACCAAAAGAATACACACCCATTGTTCGCAACAGAATTCAAAAATGATTGAAACACAGAACATCATAAATAATCTCCAGCAAGCAGGATACCCAATTACCTTTATATTAAAACATTTCCACAAAAATATAACAATCAATAACCCAATTAACAAAACCACTGATATTTACAGGGCAATATGTTACATTCCATTTTCACAAACATCTATAACAATAGCCAACTACTTAAAAAACTTCGGCATCCAAACATATTACAGTAATTCCCCTAACATAAGCTCTATCATTAAAAATCCATTAACTAAGAATAATTCTAATATCATAAAACCAACTAACAAAAAAGAAGCAATATATTCCTTAGAATGCAATAACTGCCAAGTCAAATACGTGGGGGAGACAGGAAGGAGAGTCAGCAATAGAATATATGAACACAAACGCAACATAATAAACCAAGACAATAGATCCCTAATTTTCCAACACTGCAAAGAAACAGGTCACACATTCGCATTAGAAGAACCCATAATACATTACGATAACATAAACAGCAAATATCAAAGGCTTATCATAGAATCTTTATTATCCAGAAAACACAACAGTATCAATAGAAAAATAGACTTGCCCGAAACATATAACACAATATATCCTAATGCCAGATAACAATATCAGCAATAATATATGTAACTTATACGTAATAGCCAATAACCATTATAATTGTAACTTAAAATAATAGAATCTCCAACCTATAAGATAAATCTTAGTATATAGCAAACAATAGTAAAATATGTAAATACCTTAATCAAATAAAAACATATCTTAAGTAAAACAATATGCAAAAATACCCTTGTATATATATATATATATATATATATATATATATACTAGCCGAGTGACCCGGGCAACGCCCAGGGTTTACCCAAAGGGCCTGCAGAGACTTTAAAAGTATAGATATATATAGATATAAATAGCCGAGTGACCCGGGCAACGACCCAGGTTTACCCGAAGGACCCGCAGGTGAAAAACTATAGAAGGAAAAATTTTAACAAATCAGAAAATGAAAGTGCAAACAACCGAACTACACTACTTTAAGGACATGAGAGCACATGCACAGTATCACCACACGTGTACCATTTTCAAAGACCCTGCTTAGGATTAAAACTTCTCAGAAGCATAACAATAGTACCAACCTAGAGGTTAACTGGTGTGGATGCATTCCTCTGGGAGTAAGACTATTGAGAAATTCAGTAGGGAGTTATTTTGCTTCTCCGCATTCTAACACTCCAACTGTTAACACTGTGGAAACACTGACTCATGTTTGGTAAGCAATTTCAGGGAAGAAACTATAGACATTGGATTAAATAAATTATTAATTAAATTGCATTAAATAAAAATTATTAGATTTAAATAAATATTATTAGAGTGAAAAAAAAAAGAAAAAATTAACAAATTAGAAAATAAAATTTCGAAAAATACAACTATATTGCAGATAAGATAAGAGGACCTTATTAAAAAATAAATAAACAAACTGTAATTCGACACTATCGATAATTCGACACTTTCGATAATTCGACCATTTTAAAAATCAAATTTACAAGGTTGATTGTTGTTTAAAACAACTTTGATTTTGCATGCATAAACACAGGCTCTTGTAGCAAGAACCCAAATATTATTTATAGTCATAGCAAAAGCCAACTTTAGTGAAAACTGATGCCTCTTCAGAATGAATGGAAGACTGAAATCTGAAGGAGCAGAAGATATGGGTCATCTTTACATGTATGCTATCCAATGTTCGCACACTTGAAAAAGCCACATATAAAGTTGTCCGTGCGTAAACACAGGCTCTTGTAGCCAAGGTTTGGCCTTGAGCCTTATTCATAGTCATAGCAAAAGCCAACCTTAGTGAAAACTAACGCCTCTCTAGAATGAAGCGAAGGTTGGTATCCGAAGGGGCCAAAGATATTTCAGACACTATACAGTGTGTTCAACTTTGGGCACTGTCAGTATATGTGCTTCAAGGACATGAGAGCACATGCGCTGAAACACTATACGTGTTCCATCGCAAAGATCCTAAAGGCATTGGTGAAAGTATAAATAAATATTTTGGAAATAAAAAAAAAAACATATATATATAAGAAAATAAATTGGAATAAAAATTTACAAACTATATTTCAGAGTGGATACATATTTGAAAGGAAAAAAAAAAAAAATTGCAAACAACAAAACTATATTACAAATATGACATGAAAACTAACGCCTCTCTAGAATGAAGCGAAGGTTGGTATCCGAAGGGGCCAAAGATATTTCAGACACTATACAGTGTGTTCAACTTTGGGCACTGTCAGTATATGTGCTTCAAGGACATGAGAGCACATGCGCTGAAACACCATACGCGTTCCATCGCAAAGATCCTAAAGGCATTGGTGAAAGTATAAATGACCCATATCTTCTGCTCCTTCAGATTTCAGTCTTCCATTCATTCTGAAGAGGCATCAGTTTTCACTAAAGTTGGCTTTTGCTATGACTATAAATAATATTTGGGTTCTTGCTACAAGAGCCTGTGTTTATGCATGCAAAAGCAAAGTTGTATTTAAAAAACAATCAACCTTGTAAATTTGATTTTTAAAATGGTCGAATTATCGAAAGTGTCGAATTATCGAAAGTGTCGAATAATCGAGTGTCGAATTACAGTTTGTTTATGTATTTTTTAATAAGGTCCTCTTATTTTATCTGCAATATAGATAATACCGTAACAGAGTTTTCCATTGTAAAGTCTTGAGCTATCTCCTCCGAAGATTCTGAACTACACATAACGATCTATATACCAAAATTTTCGTTATTTTTTTCTTCGTATGATAGGCCTGTTTTTATTTTCCTAATGTTAACAGTTATTTTTATTTTTTAATTTAATCTATTTTACAATCGTAGATTTTTTGCATTTATCATCATCGGTTCGTTTGTTTTGAAATGCGTATTTTGTTTACCTTTTACTAATTCTTATTTACTAATTTTTACTAATTTCTGAATTCATTTGATTATTTGTATTTGATTTGTAAGTACTTTGTTATAGTTTTTCATTTAAATAGAGCTCAATTTTTGTGTATGTTTCTTATTTGCATTATCTTTCCTAATGTCTTTGGCAACATTTTTTTTTTCTCATAAATAGGCTGAGGTTATATTATTTTTCGAATTGTAGATTGAATTATTACTTTTATTCTATAATAATTTTCTTTTATAAGTGTTTGTTATAGTTTTTCATTTGAATTTAGATCAATTTTTGTATCTGGTTATCTTTTTTGGCATCTTTTCATCTCTCTTTGGCATCTTTTTTTTTCTCATTGATAAGACCTAATCCAAATAATTTAATAGTGTGTGACGTTTCAGCAACAGCATCAGACAGAAGAATAAATGAACTAAAGAATAAAATCTCATTTTTTCTTTTGTCTGATGATGGTGGCATTTGGATTAGGTCTTATTTTTTTTTATTAATTTGTTATAGTTTTTCATTTGAATTTAGCTCCATTTTTGTGTCTTATTTCTTCTTTATTAAAACTTAGAATTAAGCTTTGCTTTTTTATATACATGTTTATTACACATTTAGCAACACTTTTTCTTTATATTTGCTCTTATTTACTCATTTTTTTACTCTTTCACAATCGGATTTTGAAAATGGCTAAATGGCTTCACTTCTCCCTATTTGCTTTTGTAGCTTTTCTTATAAAAAAAAATATTAGAACTTAGAATTAAGCTTTGCTTTTTTATATACATGTTTGTTACACATTTAGCAATATATATACCAAAATATTTTTTTGAATACTTACCTCTTTTAGTGAATTTTTGTCAGGGGGGCTGCAAAAGTGCCGTACTTATGCAGTATTTTGATGCTTTTCCTGTGAAAAGGATAATGAAATTTACAATTAAGCTTTGCTTTTTTATATACATGTTATTTACACATTTAGCAATATATACACAGAAATATTTTTGGAATATTTAACTTTTTTGGTGAATTTTTGTCAGGGAAGCTATGGACTGCCGTAATCATGCATTATGTTGATGTTCTTCTCATAAAAAAAATATTTGGGTTTGGAATTGGGCTTTGCTTTTTTGTATACATGTTTTTTACATATTTAGCAATTTACACACAGAAAAAATTTTGAATATTTAACTTTCTTGGTGAATTTTTGTCAGGGAAGCTATGGACTGCCGTAATCATGCGGCTGCAAAAGTGCCGTACTTATGCAGTATTTTGATGCTTTTCCTGTGGAAAGGATAATGAAATTTAAAATTAAGCTTTGCTTTTTTATATACATGTTATTTACACATTTATCAATATATACACAGAAATATTTTTGGAATATTTAACTTTTTTGGTGAATTTTTGTCAGGGAAGCTATGGACTGCCGTAATCATGCATTATGTTAATGTTCTTCTCATAAAAAAAATATTTGGGTTTGGAATTGGGCTTTGCTTTTTTGTATACATGCTTTTTACATATTTAGCAATTTACACACAGAAAAATTTTGGAATATTTAACTTTCTTGGTGAATTTTTGTCAGGGAAGCTATGGACTGCCGTAATCATGCTGCTGCAAAAGTGCCGTACTTATGCAGTATTTTGATGCTTTTCCTGTGGAAAGGATAATGAAATTTAAAATTAAGCTTTGCTTTTTTATATACATGTTATTTACACATTTAGCAATATATACACAGAAATATTTTTGGAATATTTAACTTTTTTGGTGAATTTTTGTCAGGGAAGCTATGGACTGCCGTAATCATGCATTATGTTGATGTTCTTCTCATAAAAAAAATATTTGGGTTTGGAATTGGGCTTTGCTTTTTTGTATACATGTTTTTTACATATTTAGCAATTTACTCACAGAAAAATTTTTGAATATTTAACTTTCTTGGTGAATTTTTGTCAGGGAAGCTATGGACTGCCGTAATCATGCGGCTGCAAAAGTGCCGTACTTATGCAGTATTTTGATGCTTTTCCTGTGGAAAGGATAATGAAATTTAAAATTAAGCTTTGCTTTTTTATATACATGTTATTTACACATTTATCAATATATACACAGAAATATTTTTGGAATATTTAACTTTTTTGGTGAATTTTTGTCAGGGAAGCTATGGACTGCCGTAATCATGCATTATGTTAATGTTCTTCTCATAAAAAAAATATTTGGGTTTGGAATTGGGCTTTGCTTTTTTGTATACATGCTTTTTACACATTTAGCAATTTACACACAGAAAAATTTTGGAATATTTAACTTTCTTGGTGAATTTTTGTCAGGGAAGCTATGGACTGCCGTAATCATGCGGCTGCAAAAGTGCCGTACTTATGCAGTATTTTGATGCTTTTCCTGTGGAAAGGATAATGAAATTTAAAATTAAGCTTTGCCTTTTTATATACATGTTATTTACACATTTAGCAATATATACACAGAAATATTTTTGGAATATTTAACTTTTTTGGTGAATTTTTGTCAGGGAAGCTATGGACTGCCGTAATCATGCATTATGTTGATGTTCTTCTCATAAAAAAAATATTTGGGTTTGGAATTGGGCTTTGCTTTTTTATATACATGTTTTTTACATATTTAGCAATTTACACACAGAAAAATTTTGGAATATTTAACTTTCTTGGTGAATTTTTGTCAGGGAAGCTATGGACTGCCGTAATCATGCGGCTGCAAAAGTGCCGTACTTATAGAGTATTTTGATGCTTTTCCTGTGAAAAGGATAATGAAATTTAAAATTAAGCTTTGCTTTTTTATATACATGTTATTTACACATTTAGCAATATATACACTGAAATATTTTTAGAATATTTAACTTTTTTGGTGAATTTTTGTCAGGAAAGCTATGGACTGCCGTAATCATGCAATATGTTGATGTTCTTCTCATAAAAAAAATATTTGGGTTTAGAATTGGGCTTTGCTTTTTTATATACATACTAGCCGAGTGACCCGGGCAACGCCCCGGGTTTACCCGAAGGACCCGCAGGTGAGAAACTATAGAAGAAAAATTTTAACAAATCAGAAAATGAAATTGCAAACAACAGAACTACACTACTTTAAGGACATGAGAGCACATCCACTGTATCACCATACGTGTACCATTTTCAAAGACCCTGCTTAGGATTAAAACTTCTCAGAAGCATAACAATAGTACCAACCTAGAGGTTAACTGGTGTGGATGCATTCCTCTGGGAGTAAGACTATTGAGAAATTCAGTAGGGAGTTATTTTGCTTCTCCGCATTCTAACACTCCAACTGTTAACACTGTGGAAACACTGACTCATTTTTGGTAAGCAATTTCAGGGAAGAAACTATAGACATTGGATTAAATAAATTATTAATTAAATTGCATTAAATAAAAATTATTAGATTTAAATAAATATTATTAGAGTGAAAAAAAAGAGAAAAAATTAACAAATTAGAAAATAAAATTTCGAAAAATACAACTATATTGCAGATAAGATAAGAGGACCTTATTAAAAAATAAATAAACAAACTGTAATTCGACACTATCGATAATTCGACACTTTCGATAATTCGACACTTTCGATAATTCGACCATTTTAAAAATCAAATTTACAAGGTTGATTGTTGTTTAAAACAACTTTGATTTTGCATGCATAAACACAGGCTCTTGTAGCAAGAACCCAAATATTATTTATAGTCATAGCAAAAGCCAACTTTAGTGAAAACTGATGCCTCTTCAGAATGAATGGAAGACTGAAATCTGAAGGAGCAGAAGATATGGGTCATCTTTACATGTATGCTATCCAATGTTCGCACACTTGAAAAAGCCACATATAAAGTTGTCCGTGCGTAAACACAGGCTCTTGTAGCCAAGGTTTGGCCTTGAGCCTTATTCATAGTCATAGCAAAAGCCAACCTTAGTGAAAACTAACGCCTCTCTAGAATGAAGCGAAGGTTGGTATCCGAAGGGGCCAAAGATATTTCAGACACTATA
The DNA here is from genome assembly GCA_030710605.1 of Cordylochernes scorpioides. Taxonomy (NCBI): domain Eukaryota; kingdom Metazoa; phylum Arthropoda; class Arachnida; order Pseudoscorpiones; family Chernetidae; genus Cordylochernes; species Cordylochernes scorpioides. Next base: position 48,185,963 of record CP092870.1, on the reverse strand, counting down.
CAGTGTGTTCAACTTTGGGCACTGTCAGTATATGTGCTTCAAGGACATGAGAGCACATGCGCTGAAACACTATACGTGTTCCATCGCAAAGATCCTAAAGGCATTGGTGAAAGTATAAATAAATATTTTGGAAATAAAAAAAAAAAAACATATATATATAAGAAAATAAATTGGAATAAAAATTTACAAACTATATTTCAGAGTGGATACATATTTGAAAGGAAAAAAAAAGAAAATTGCAAACAACAAAACTATATTACAAATATGACATGAAAACTAACGCCTCTCTAGAATGAAGCGAAGGTTGGTATCCGAAGGGGCCAAAGATATTTCAGACACTATACAGTGTGTTCAACTTTGGGCACTGTCAGTATATGTGCTTCAAGGACATGAGAGCACATGCGCTGAAACACCATACGCGTTCCATCGCAAAGATCCTAAAGGCATTGGTGAAAGTATAAATGACCCATATCTTCTGCTCCTTCAGATTTCAGTCTTCCATTCATTCTGAAGAGGCATCAGTTTTCACTAAAGTTGGCTTTTGCTATGACTATAAATAATATTTGGGTTCTTGCTACAAGAGCCTGTGTTTATGCATGCAAAAGCAAAGTTGTATTTAAAAAACAATCAACCTTGTAAATTTGATTTTTAAAATGGTCGAATTATCGAAAGTGTCGAATTATCAAAAGTGTCGAATAATCGAGTGTCGAATTACAGTTTGTTTATGTATTTTTTAATAAGGTCCTCTTATTTTATCTGCAATATAGTTGTATTTTTCGAAATTTTATTTTCTAATTTGTTAATTTCTTTCTTTTTTTTTTCACTCTAATAATATTTATTTAAATCTAATAATTTTTATTTAATCCAATGTCTATAGTTTCTTCCCTGAAATTGCTTACCAAACATGAGTCAGTGTTTCCACAGTGTTAACAGTTGGAGTGTTAGAATGCGGAGAAGCAAAATAACTCCCTACTGAATTTCTCAATAGTCTCACTCCCAGAGGAATGCATCCACACCAGTTAACCTCTAGGTTGGTACTATTGTTATGCTTCTGAGAAGTTTTAATCCTAAGCTGGGTCTTTGAAAATGGTACACGTATGGTGATACAGTGGATGTGCTCTCATGTCCTTAAAGTAGTGTAGTTCTGTTGTTTGCAATTTCATTTTCTGATTTGTTAAAATTTTTCTTCTATAGTTTCTCACCTGCGGGTCCTTCGGGTAAACCCGGGGCATTGCCCGGGTCACTCGGCTAGTATGTATATAAAAAAGCAAAGCCCAATTCTAAACCCAAATATTTTTTTTATGAGAAGAACATCAACATATTGCATGATTACGGCAGTCCATAGCTTCCCTGACAAAAATTCACCAAAAAAGTTAAATATTCCAAAAATATTTCTGTGTATATATTGCTAAATGTGTAAATAACATGTATATAAAAAAGCAAAGCTTAATTTTAAATTTCATTATCCTTTTCACAGGAAAAGCATCAAAATACTGCATAAGTACGGCACTTTTGCAGCCGCATGATTACGGCAGTCCATAGCTTCCCTGACAAAAATTCACCAAGAAAGTTAAATATTCCAAAATTTTTCTGTGTGTAAATTGCTAAATATGTAAAAAACATGTATACAAAAAAGCAAAGCCCAATTCCAAACCCAAATATTTTTTTTATGAGAAGAACATCAACATAATGCATGATTACGGCAGTCCATAGCTTCCCTGACAAAAATTCACCAAAAAAGTTAAATATTCCAAAAATATTTCTGTGTATATATTGCTAAATGTGTAAATAACATGTATATAAAAAAGCAAAGCTTAATTTTAAATTTCATTATCCTTTCCACAGGAAAAGCATCAAAATACTGCATAAGTACGGCACTTTTGCAGCCGCATGATTACGGCAGTCCATAGCTTCCCTGACAAAAATTCACCAAGAAAGTTAAATATTCCAAAATTTTTCTGTGTGTAAATTGCTAAATATGTAAAAAGCATGTATACAAAAAAGCAAAGCCCAATTCCAAACCCAAATATTTTTTTTATGAGAAGAACATTAACATAATGCATGATTACGGCAGTCCATAGCTTCCCTGACAAAAATTCACCAAAAAAGTTAAATATTCCAAAAATATTTCTGTGTATATATTGATAAATGTGTAAATAACATGTATATAAAAAAGCAAAGCTTAATTTTAAATTTCATTATCCTTTCCACAGGAAAAGCATCAAAATACTGCATAAGTACGGCACTTTTGCAGCCGCATGATTACGGCAGTCCATAGCTTCCCTGACAAAAATTCACCAAGAAAGTTAAATATTCAAAATTTTTTCTGTGTGTAAATTGCTAAATATGTAAAAAACATGTATACAAAAAAGCAAAGCCCAATTCCAAACCCAAATATTTTTTTTATGAGAAGAACATCAACATAATGCATGATTACGGCAGTCCATAGCTTCCCTGACAAAAATTCACCAAAAAAGTTAAATATTCCAAAAATATTTCTGTGTATATATTGCTAAATGTGTAAATAACATGTATATAAAAAAGCAAAGCTTAATTGTAAATTTCATTATACTTTTCACAGGAAAAGCATCAAAATACTGCATAAGTACGGCACTTTTGCAGCCCCCCTGACAAAAATTCACTAAAAGAGGTAAGTATTCAAAAAAATATTTTGGTATATATATTGCTAAATGTGTAACAAACATGTATATAAAAAAGCAAAGCTTAATTCTAAGTTCTAATATTTTTTTTATAAGAAAAGCTACAAAAGCAAATAGGGAGAAGTGAAGCCATTTAGCCATTTTCAAAATCTGATTGTGAAAGAGTAAAAAAATGAGTAAATAAGAGCAAATATAAAGAAAAAGTGTTGCTAAATGTGTAATAAACATGTATATAAAAAAGCAAAGCTTAATTCTAAGTTTTAATATAAAGAAGAAATAAGACACAAAAATGGAGCTAAATTCAAATGAAAAACTATAACAAATTAATAAAAAAAAAAAGACCTAATCCAAATGCCACCATCATTAGACAAAAGAAAAAATGAGATTTTATTCTTTAGTTCATTTATTCTTCTGTCTGATGCTGTTGCTGAAACGTCACACACTATTAAATTATTTGGATTAGGTCTTATCAATGAGAAAAAAAAAGATGCCAAAGAGAGATGAAAAGATGCCAAAAAAGATAACCAGATACAAAAATTGATCTAAATTCAAATGAAAAACTATAACAAACACTTATAAAAGAAAATTATTATAGAATAAAAGTAATAATTCAATCTACAATTCGAAAAATAATATAACCTCAGCCTATTTATGAGAAAAAAAAACGTTGCCAAAGACATTAGGAAAGATAATGCAAATAAGAAACATACACAAAAATTGAGCTCTATTTAAATGAAAAACTATAACAAAGTACTTACAAATCAAATACAAATAATCAAATGAATTCAGAAATTAGTAAAAATTAGTAAATAAGAATTAGTAAAAGGTAAACAAAATACGCATTTCAAAACAAACGAACCGATGATGATAAATGCAAAAAATCTACGATTGTAAAATAGATTAAATTAAAAAAATAAAAATAACTGTTAACATTAGGAAAATAAAAACAGGCCTATCATACGAAGAAAAAAATAACGAAAATTTTGGTATATAGATCGTTATGTGTAGTTCAGAATCTTCGGAGGAGATAGCTCAAGACTTTACAATGGAAAACTCTGTTACGGTATCATCTATATAGATATATATATATATATATTAGATGTACATAGAATCATAATAGTTTAGTATCAGGCGGCGTTATATTTTCGTTGTTTCTCCTGTAGAAGGGCAGACAAGCCCGAAAGCTTGAGAAGATCAAAATAAAGATACATATCTCCATAAGCGTTTTAAATTCTGATATAAATTTAATGAAAGGCATAATCTTGCTAATCATTTGCTTCATATAAAATCACATTGATCTCAAATTTATTATTATTGTACCCCACCGCTTTTATTTCTAAGTCTATTATTTTATTTGTTAAATGGTACCTTCAGAAAAAAAAGCAATACTTCAGAAATATTTATTTTGTTATTTTTAGTGCATTTTAAATAAAAGCTTTTTTTAAAAGTGTTTTTATAATTAATTATTCACGCTATTTTTAGTTGTATATATGCCAGTCCAAAAAAAAAAAGCCTTATCACTGAGACGACGTTGGCCTTAAATAGCTGCAAGCCTGCTCGCAGCAGATTGGTCAATTCCTCGTGGAAGGTCGGAAGTGACGTAAGCAAAATCCGTTACTAACAGAACTGCGTCTCTTTGCTTTTGGGAACCCTAAATTTATTGAATTATATTACAAAGTTAGAGACACCCAGTGGATTATTGTTAGGGGATAATTGGTACATATAAAATTTGAATTATAATTAAACAATTGATTAAATAGTTAAAAGTAACAACATACTAATTGAAAAAGGGGAACTATTTAGGTGTCGTGAAATGTATGGTGGTATATTGTTACACACACACCTATATATATATAATGAATATAAATATATGCGTGATGATATTGGAATAAGATGACTAAATTATAACAGATAAAATTAATATATTTGTTTGCTTTTCTAATTTATTTGCTTGTAATTCCAAGGACGTTTTAGATAGGAATCTGAATATTTGGATTTCTAATTCCTTCCATGTCTTGAACATTTATAGAAAAAATCCTTTCGCAACCTCCAGCATTTTCCGAGTAGATATAATGCAACACATAATATTAAAAAAGAAATATAGATAATGGTTCATTTCCCGCCTTCCTGACCACCCAGAAGTCTGAAAATTAGTACACTTGCATTGTTAATTGGACTGAGCGAGTATTGTGAGTTTGATTATTCTATATGGTCTGAAAGCGTATTAAAATTAAATATACAAAATTTGAAAGGAAATTTGGAAATTTGTCCGTTCTTGGCCAACCTGACAACCCAGAAGTCTGAAAATTGGTCGGCTAGCATTGTCATCAGGTTTGAACATGTGTACCAAATTTCATATTTCTAGGTGCCCTATAAGTATATTAAAAATTGATTACAAGACTTGGCGACAGACATCCAGACAGACAGACATGGAGGCAAGTTAAATAAAAACTTTTAAATAAAAAAGTGGACCAATCTCAATGAAAATGGTACCATTAGAAAGAGCGTAAAAAGTATACTAAGAAAGTTTAGAAAAAGAAGGAGAAATCGAAGGAAAATCGCTAAAAACGAACGGTTCGCGAGAGATATTGGCAAAACAAAATAAATAAAATTAAATATACAAAATTTGAAAGGAAATTTGGAAATTTGTCCGTTCTTGGCCAACCTGACAACCCAGAAGTCTGAAAATTGGTCAACTAGCATTGTCATCAGGTTTGAACATGTGTACCAAATTTCATATTTCTAGGTACCCTATAAGTATATTAAAAATTGATTACAAGATTTGGCGACAGACATCCAGACAGACAGACATGGAGGCAAGTTAAATAAAAGATTTTAAAAAAGGCATATCCTGACCAGGAGCACATGTGGTTTACAGATGGCAGAGCGCCATCTGGTGGAACGGAAATCAACTAAACATTGATTTAACCTGTTCCCTGATATTTGGCCAACCCAATTTCTTGATAAATCAAGATGTTCGCAGATGGCTTTTCTTGATTTATAAAGAAATTGGGTTGGCCAAATATCAGGGAACAGGCTAAATCAATGTTTAGTTGATTTCTCTTCCACCAGATGGCGCTCTGCCATCTGTAAAGCACATGTTCTTCTGGTCAAGTTATGTCTTTTTTATTTTTAATACATAGTATATATGGTGTGAGATCCTATCGACTCTCGCTATACTGTGATATCCTGAGGGTCTCTCACTGTGGTGTTGTAACCGAGAGGGGCAAACCTGTAGTAACCGAGAGGAACAGTCAGGATGGGTTTTTTCCAGTACCTCTCTACACCTTGTAAGACCTTTAACAGTTCTCACAGAGTACAGGCAGTCGTAGTCGAG